>JAIUZE010019599.1:0-42874 GCA_022085475.1 Heliosperma pusillum
GAGCTAGCATACCAGCTTCCCTACCTCTTGTTATTTTTTATTATCGGTTTCACATGATAGCTTTCATATGATAGGTTATATGTTAGTTAATTGTTTCATAACATGAAAAGCATATCATATATGTTTAAGTTTTGTATTTTTCATATACATTGCTTTTATGTTATTCATGTTTCATTAAACTCGACATTTCGTGGCTGGGATAACTCGGAGTTACTCCCCACTGACTGTGGCTTCCGTGTTTATATTTAATGCGGTCGAACAGGTGGTGAATGCATATTTGGGGTACATTGACGAGCTAGCGAGCGAAGTATTTACCTTGGACCTATATTCGGTTCTTAGATTGTATATTATTATACACTCTTTTATTTCTGTATTTATACGGGAGATATGTCTCCCGTTTCAGATACTTTTTATTGTATAATATTATTTCCGCGTTTTGTAATGACCCTTTTTATTTATGACACCTTCGTTATGTATTTAAATAATTTTTTTTTCTTTCCGCAAATTTGAGGGTGTCACATAAACCGTAATCATTATGTTCTCCTAACTAGGACATTGCGTTATCGATTGAGTAAAGTGCTTACACCAAGATGATTAGCTTTGATGTTGCAAATCATTTTTTTTTCCTTTTAGGAATTCATAGAGTAGGGATTGGAATGTGTATATATATATAATCTAATGCATGGTTTGATTTTATATAATGTGATGCATGGTTTATGACACTGTATATTATCTAATGCATAGTTTAATTTTATGGTCTAAGTGTGACAAAGTTTAAATCATGACATTATACGTTATCTAATACGGACTATGTTATTTGATTTTTTATATATTCATTAGAAGAGATGTACTCCGTAGCATTCAAATCTGTACGCTTAAGACTATTTTCGAACATTATATTGACATAACATATATGCAAACTAAAAAGATGCTTAACATCTTGAGTTACTAAATGTTTTACGATTTTCACATAATTAAAAATACAAAATTAGATTAAGACCGTGCATTGCACGGGTAACAAAACTAGCTGATAGTACAAAGACTTGCACTCTTGCAGCATAGGAAATGATGGTTTTATGAAGCATTAAATGCAAGTGTACTATTAAATATTATAATAATAGGAAATCAACAGCTCATAAATGCATGCTCAATCCACTTGTTTTCAGCCGCGGGTCACTCAGTAGCAATATGGGTCGAATTAACCTGTCTTAACATTTCAGACGGATAGTATGGTCTGAAACAAGAATTTGTGAAATACCAATGCTTAAACTGTAGTGCTAATATGTCTAGATCAAACTTGCATATAAGGATTCTGAGGTGTGAATTTATTGCATGCAATGATTGGAATATGAATTGATTAAAATCCGTTTCAAGGAAGCTACAGAAGACTAGCTGTTTGGCATATACACAACTACGGTAGTGTAATAACGGGATCCGAAATTAGTGCGGGTCCGAGAGGCTATGATGTGACCATAAGAACACTTCCAACAGACAACATAGCAGGGACATTGATGCAAGACATCTAGAGCAATTTATAGTAATCGGGAAGGTCCCCAACATTTTGAGGCCCTAAATAAAATTGTAAAATGAGGTCATTTAAAACTCTTTCTTGACTTTCACCTCTAATGGACCCCTTTCAAACATGGGACCTTGTCATTTGACCAAGAAAACAAGGCTCTGGCCGAACCTGTTAGTAATATAGAAAAGTTAGTGTTGACATGACAGTGGGTCCCTCCATTTTGGAGTGAATTGAGATTGTCAACATGGTTGCAGTAACTTACGGAAAGTAATATGAAATGAAGAAATGTAAGTGTGCATGCATTTATTGTTGCGAGCAAAGTAAAATATAGTGGCTCACGTAAATGGTTCATCTGCCTATAAAAGGAGATGGGAAATGATCAGTAAACGCATCCCTCAATTCTCATAAATTAGTGAGTTATAAGTGTAATAATAAGAGTGGTCTTAAGTCTCTTTTGTATATTACTCTTATTGTAATACTCGGAGGCAATCAATAAAATGCTAGTGCAACCGCAGTGAGGACGTAGCCATTTTGGTAAACCTCGTTATATTTGTCTCCCTTTTATTCTTGTCTTTATTATTGTGTGTGTGGTCATATATATATTACCCTACGGAAATTCCCTACAAACTGGTATCAGAGCCCGGTTGGGCGAGTAAGGGTGAAGGAAGAGTGAACCACAAAAAAGTCGCAATAATGGAAGGAGGTAAAGTCATGTTCGATAATTCAACGGGAAAGATTTTGCTTTCTGAAAAATGCAAATAACCGATTATTTGTATTCAAAGAATATGCATCTCCCATTAGAAGGCTCTAAGGCGGATTCCATGAAGAAGACTCAGTGTGAAAAATTGGATAGACAAGCACTTGGTGTGCTTCGATTGACGTTGGCTCAAAATGTTGCATTCAATGTGATGAGTGCGGCGACGACTGTTGAACTGATGAATGCCCGGGAGAACAAGTACGAGAAACCATCTGCTGCAAATAACGTCCTCTTTATGCGTATATTGTTTGGTTTACAGATGCATGAAAGGAACCACAAAGGCGGATCATATTAATGATTATAATGGGATCACGAGGCAACTAAGTTCGGTAAAAATAGATTTTGTTGACGAGATAAAAGCCTTAACTTTGTTATCCTCGCAACCTAGTAGTTGGGATACTACTTTCACTGTAATTAGTAGTTCGCAAGGACAAGGGAAGCTAAACTTTGATGTGGTACGAGATCTAATTCTGAGCGAAAGTATTCGCAAGAGGAAATTAGGTGAAACCTTGAGAGTCAATGGTAGGAGTGGTTTAGTTGCAGAGGGTAGTGGGAAGAAAAATTATAGAGGTGGTCATCGTGGAAGATCTAAGTCACGAGTGAGAGGTGGTCTGACATTTTGGGAATGTGGTTAGAGTGGTCATGTCAGGAGGGATTGTGTGAATCCCAAGAAAAACCAAGAGCAACATAATTATGAAGATGGTAGTACGGCGATAGATGTTGAGAGTGAGGTCAATGTTTTGGCTGTGAGTGTCGACGATTTGATGGAGTCTTGGGTGTTAGACTCTGGTGTATCATTTCACGCTACTCCATGTAAAAATTCCTTTCATAATTTTGTTGGTGGAAGGTGTGGTACGGCTTACTTGGCGAATGTTAAGGCTATTCCAATTATGAGTAGAGGTGATGTGAAAATCCGGACCCCGACTGGGGGTAGGTAAGAGCTTACAGATGTCATGTTCATCCCGAACTTGAAAAAGAAATTAATATCTATTGGAAAACTCGATGAAGCAGGCTACAAGGTTATATATGAGGGTAGTTCCTGGAAAATAGTCAAGGAAGCTATAGTGGTAGCTCATGGGACTATGAGTGAAACTTTGTACACCATTGCAGGGTGTAGGTATAGTGACATGAGTAGAGTTGCTGCGGGAGGGATGAAGTATAAAGTTGTTTCACGAGACTTGTCACGGGATCTGAAAACTATGCATAGTGGGACTTACACTAAGCACCGTCTGAGTAAAGTCGGTGGCTTGAAGGCGGAAGGTGGTTCGAGAACGCACAAGGTGAAACTGGCACGCTGGGATGTGTGCGGAAATTCAAGGAGTTCCAAGGAGGCACGAAAGGGTGTTTCGTTCAGGTGGGAGTGCACGCCCCGAGGAGCGATGAGTGAGACCCGACATATATGGTTGCCGTTGGGAACAGACTTGGATGATAAAAGGGTCAAGGTTGGACAATACCTTGATTGGGCTCTTGCGGTTGGCATGAGCGGAGACGCGGTTGTATTAGGTGGATTGGGTAAATGAGGTGTTTTTAGTGGTACCTCCAAAAGTGTCGAGAGGTGGGAGATTTGTTGACATGACAGTAAGTCCATCCATTTTGGAGTGAATTGAGATTGTCAACATGTTTGCAGTAACTTACGGGCTCATAAATCACAAAGATGAAGTACATGAATGAGATAGAGTAAGAAATGAAGATCATATGAATTTTCATGTTTAAAAGAAGAAAGAAATAAAATCAGCATTTTGATAGTAGAAAGACTTGCACTCTTGCAGCATAGGAAATGATGGTTTTATGAAGCATTAAATGCAAGTGTACTATTAACTATTATAATAATAGGAAATCAAAAGCTCATAAATGCATGCTCAATCCACTTGTTTTAAGCCGCGGGTCACTCAGTAGCAATATGGGTCAAATTAACCCGTCTTAACATTTCAGACGGATAGTATGGTCTGAAACAAGAATTTGTGAAATACCAATGCTTAAACTGAAGTCCTAATATGTCTAGATCAAACTTGCATATAAGGATTATGAGGTCCTAATTCGTTCAAGGAAGCTACGGAAGACTAGTTGTTTGGCATATAAACAACTATGGTAGTGTAATAAGGGGATCCGAAATAGTGCGGGTCCGAGAGGCTATGATGTGACCATAAGAACACTTCCAACAGACAACATAGCATGGTAAAATTGTAAAATGAGGTCATTTAGAACTCTTTATTCAAGGGGTAACCCTTACAAAATGTTTAAAATCTACATGTATACCACGGCCAAATTCAATTCTTTTGTTGTAAGAAAATCGTAGATGCCGAACCATTAGACTACTTTCATGATTCTGATTCTGATTTTTAAATATAATAATGTTTATTGACAAAGGCTGAACCTTGACTTTTACCTCTAATGGACCCCATTCAAACATGGGCTTTTGTCATTTGACCAAGAAAACAAGGCTCTGGCCAAACCTGTTATTAATATAGAAAAGTTAGTGTTGACATGACAGTGGGTCCCTCCATTTTGGAGTGAATTGAGATTGTCAACATGTTTGCAGTAACTTACGGAAAGTAATATGAAATGAAGAAAGTATAACTTTATTATCATATCATATTTAGTCCACAAAAAAAATGAAAAGAATGGATTTCGACAATAACTCTGCCCTAGAAGGGAGCCGGCGCCTTTACAAATAGTTTCTAGTGTGCGCTTTAGTTTTCGACAATACTAATGTCCTTGAAGCTTGCTCGTCGACCCGCCCCGCCATAATATAGTCACTACAACAAATTGACACTTGCGCCACGATTTATGCCACAGAAATTT
Organism: Heliosperma pusillum; assembly: GCA_022085475.1. Taxonomy (NCBI): domain Eukaryota; kingdom Viridiplantae; phylum Streptophyta; class Magnoliopsida; order Caryophyllales; family Caryophyllaceae; genus Heliosperma; species Heliosperma pusillum. Next base: position 5,079 of record JAIUZE010019599.1, read on the forward strand.
AAAATTCGTGTATAAATGTTTTTTAGCCACGTGAAAAATTAATCCACTAACTTCGAAAAAAATTTATGCCACATGACTACTTTTCTCGTGGCAAAAAGTCACTTGCGCCACAAATATGGCTACAGTCGTGGCTAAAAGTCAATTTTCCCACGAACTATGTTATACCTGTGGGTGTAAACTTCCGGTCACCCACCGGTAAAAACGCGGAACCGGTTTTTAGAGATCTCAAGAACGAGGCTCTGATACCATGTTAGAATTTATCGAGATAATATATTATTCCTTTGTAATTGTTTGAAATTGCTTGTCATTTCATTCCTCAAAGTGAGGTATTTATATAATAATAGTTTCATAACCTAAGGCATATGAATATCCTCTTATTTAATACAATTCATAGTATTTAACTCTAAACTAAATACTATGAATTATGTGACCATAATTCACATTTATTCCTAATATGTTTCTTGAGTTTCGAGTCAATATGTCTTGTCTTGAACTCATGATTGTCAAGCTATAGGTCTAGCTTTCCAATCAATTACTCCCTCCGTCCCTATCATCTCTTTATTTATTTTGATATTTCTTACGAAAAAATAATAGAGATACAAAAAATTGAAACGGCGAAAATACCCTTATTTGTATCCATACATATGAGAAATGAGAATAAGAAGTGTTAGATGTTAAGATGACAATATGACGTGTATAGACAAGAAGTAATTGCGTTGCATGGGCATCAGATGATTTTGCCATTTGATAGCTATTTGTCTTTTTACCGCGTGTTAGCATCTTAGTTTTTTTTTCCGCAATGGTCAAATTCCATCTCCTTGTCTAGCAGTAAGGATACTCTGTCCCTCCCAACTGCTAATTCTAACAGATACAGAAGTCTGCACCATTTCAAATAGCTGCGCTTTTAAATAAAAGCTTTAGTTGTTGTTAACTTGTTAATTGTTATAGACTCTACCTCGGAAATAAGAAAAGCTTCCCCCACTTACATAATTGTGTCACGTTAACTCTTAAATTACATGAATAACATGACCGGTAAAAATTACTAGTTTTAAATCCGTGTAATAAAATTACACGGGTATAGTTTTACTAATACTCTTATTAAATATAACTTATTATCTTATAGTCTATTTTTCTTTTATACATTCTTCAACCTGTTACATAATTTAACCATCGTTTTTTTCCCATTTATATATGACTTGTATTATATTACATATATTATATACATCTACCATTGTCGCAAATAAAATAATAAAACAACTTACCCTTCTCATTTGTGATACATAATATGAACAATGGTAGAAATAATTAATTAGTACAGTACGATTGTTGTAAAAATATTGTATTCAAAATTTTCCCCGCATAGTTTATCTTGCTTTATTTTTTTTTGATTTTCTTTCATATAAAATGCTTATTAGGCATGGATTAACGAATAAATGTCGAAGGTTAAATGTCGAAGTTAATTCACCTAAAGTTATGAAATCCCATCACCTTTTAATGTTCCTAAAATTAGGGAACCAATGAGTAGTCTTTAAATGACTTCTCTTTTATATAAAGAAGACTTGTCAGCAATTCCAATAATTATCCTTCACTAAATACTTCCTCCTAATACAAGTAATTACTACATTTGTACTAATTTTAAATACACCATATTTTATGTTTACTTTATTGGTGATTAATAAATCAATTATGAAGAATTATAACTTTTAAGCATTTTAAAACATTTCTCAAAACAATTAAAAAAATATATGATAAGTTATTATCTCTTATAGAAGTATAAGTATGATTTTTCGTTTTGTTTCGTCTGAGTATATTTTGTAAAATTGAAAAATCTTTAATTGAATAAAAAAATTCACAATTCACCACTTTTTTGGTTGGTGGTATAATTTTATATTAAAATTTTATTTATTCGTGTATATTTTTATTAAAGTAGTCTTTAAGTTACTTATTACAATACAAAGGTTAAGTTTTCTTTAATATAACTCTAACAGAATGGAGTTCGAGCACTTTTATTGGACACATACGACTTCAAAGACGTCGTTTGGTTATGCCATTCCTTAGGAGAGAAATGCCACGAAATCACCGCATTTGTGAGTTTTCTAATTAGTATCCATTCAATAAGTTCAATATACTTATTCCTAAACCTAATAAAACTGACGCAATCCAAATGACCTCGGCTAAATAACCTAATCCTCGAACCTTGCTCGTATTCGAATTGAGGATCAGAATTGACCCGTATTTATTCAACACGGCTTGAATGTTTATTTTCGCATACTAATGTTATCCCCAAATAGGTTGACATCAATCCACCCAAAAAAATGACTCGAACCCGAAAGGACTCAATCCGACCTGACCCGAATTCTTGCAAACATGGACAACCCGAACCCGGAATGGCCCCACCCAACCCAGTACGATTGACATGTTTGCCAGGTATACTTGTATGCATCCATTATATGTAGAGGTGGCAATCAGGTCTTCGGGTCAGGTTTGGGTTAGGTCAGGTCAAGTCATGCTTGATCCGGTCATATCGGGTCACGTCTTATGGTAGGGTCAGGTTCGAGTTGTCTCCTGGCCGTTTATGGATCAGGTTAGTCGGTTCAATTTCTAGCTCGGGCTCGTGTTTATGTTGAATCGGGTTCAGGTCACCGACGGTTTAGGTTCGGGTTGTTGTTTAATGGTTTGTGTCATGTTTTGGTTGGGTCAGGTCATTATCAGGTCAGGTAGAGGTGTAAATCGGTCACTTGGGTCAGTTATGAGTCGGATTAACGTGGTTTGAGTCATCTCGGGTTCGGGTTTGATCGGGTATGGTTACTTAATCGGTTCGAGTCGAGTTCGGGCCGGGTTAATCGAGTTAATAACTACGACACAATTGAGGTTCACGTTTTATAACTAGTGGGTCGGGATATATCAGGTTAATATACTTGATCACGTCGAGTCTAGTTCGGTGTTGGGTCAAGTCAATATGTCCAACACCCGTGTCAGATACGACACTCGTCGGACACACGCTTAAACATGTCAGAGGCGTGTCTAACTTTAAACATTTATTTGGGCACGTGTCCGACGTGTGTCCATGATATTTGGGCACGTGTCCGACGCGTGGCTATGGTATTTGGGCACATTTTAGACGCACTTTTGAACATAATAAAAATCAATTTATTGGTAATAGTATGCGTTGTTTTATTATGGGGGAATGAGTTGAATTGGGTAGTTATGATATTTTAGTATGCGTTGTTTTTTAATGTTGTTGTCATTTCTTGCATATATGTGATGAATATTTTAAAAAGTGGAACATCAATAAGATATGAAGGGAGTATTTAATACCATGAGACTTTTTTAAAATAAAAATCCAAAATATCAAATTTCTATGTATATAAAACCGTTTTCATGAAACGACGACCAAAAATCGACACCAAAAGAATAAGAAAGACTTGGTTGATTAATTCCTTGTACAACTTTACTTAGAGTGGTAGAATCGAACACTATTTCTTTGTCTTTCCCAACGTTTTGATGCAGCACCTGAAGTTAAGCGTTCAACTCAAACATCCATTCGACTTCCTTCGATGTTCTGTCGACCTGATAAGAAGAATAAAGTCTTTTCCTGACATCGTGATCTTTAAGAAGGTAATAAAACAAAAGTGTGATATCCATACTTTGTAGCGAACGGTGCTACAGTTCATTCGAGGTTGCAGTCACTCGGTCGTGAAAAAGTAGTAGCTTAGCCGAGTGTCAGAAACTTGGTCGAGTTGGGTAAGGTCAGTTTATCTATTTTCAACAACTCGGTCGAGTCCCTTTCCCACTCAATCGAGTACCCTAAATTACAATAAACCTGTCCAAATTTTGCCACTAATACACTCGATCGAGTTGCATGGTCCACGCCTCGAGTAAGGTCTACTTGGGCGAGTCCCCAACCCACTCGGTTGAGTCAAATCGCTTCTAACACCAAATGTCGCTAACTGCACTTACCAAGTGCCAAGAAAATCTTATTCCACATGTTTCTATCCACAATTAAGTAACATAATAGTTCGAGAATCATGATAACTACATCCATAACACCCCAATATAACATTAGGCCCATCCACAATCAAATTCGGGTCACTTTTCATGTTACTTACTCACTTTCATCATAAATTCCACGTTCCTCAATGTTATCAGCACAAATATTCATAACACATCCAAATCACATGGCCTGCACCTATCTACCCTACTCGTATCTCGCCACGAGGTGACCAGTTCAAAGCCAAGGAGTCATGACACAATGGAGGAATTCTCCTCAACCATGTCATACGTTACTCGAATTCTCGCTCTTGTTCATTTTATTAGATAATACTACGTTCATTTGGGTTCATTACGTTCATTTGGACATCAAAATACCATCATGAAATAAATTAAAGATGAAGTCTAATTATTATTAAAATTCAAAGGTAAGGTTGCAAATCCTCAAATACAAGTCCAATATCCAAATCCAAATACTCTAATGTTCTAATATTCAAAGCGAAAGACTACAAAAGATAACTACCATCTCTAACAAAATACGAATCGACGCATATATGAAAAAGTCGATAGCCCATGGCCTCACTGCATGCATCATCATCAATCTCTCGAGGCAATACCTTAAATGATAATCTATACACCACAAGACCAGATACTGTTGAGTGGATCACGCTAGATAATTTTTAAAATGTTTCAAGAGAGACAAGACACGCCAACCAAAGTTGAGTAAATAAATCAATACGCAACACATAGAAAACGCAAGTGAAAATTCCCACATTATCATACATATGCCCAATGTAATAAGTGAATCCAATACCATCACATGAATGGATCACAATCACAACCAAGAGCGGTTGTTACAAATCATAAGGCATCCCGTTGTTTGCTACAAATCACAATGCATCATCATGTGGTGCTCGACCACGCGAGTCCACAAGCGGAGGCTACATGCGGCCTCTGCGTACGGCGATGTTTCAAAGGGATCATCTTACCTCTACCCTAGGTAGCACGGACACGAATCTTAATAAGTCATCCCTTGTCCGACACCCGTGTCGGATACGACACTCGTGGGACACACTGACACACCTCTTAGCAAGTCCTCCCTTGTCCGACACCCGTGTCAGATACGACACTCGTCGGACACACGCTTAAACATGTCAGAGGCGTGTCTAACTTTAAACATTTATTTGGGCACGTGTCCGACGTGTGTCCATGATATTTGGGCACGTGTCCGACGCGTGGCTATGGTATTTGGGCACATTTTAGACGCACTTTTAAACATAATAAAAATCAATTTATTGGTAATAGTATGCGTTGTTTTATTATGGGGGAATGAGTTGAATTGGGTAGTTATGATATTTTTTATACAAGGGCTGAGCTATATTCAGGTCAAGTGAGCTATATTCAGGTCAATTTATTGGTAATAGCTAAGGAAGCCGTTTGGATTAAAAAGTTCTTAACTGAACTTGGTGTAGTTCCTTCAGTAAAGGAAGCTGTTCCTTTGATGTGTGACAATACCGGGGCTATTGCACAGGCCAAAGAGCCAAGGTCCCACCAACGATCTAAGCATGTTCTGCGAAAGTTTCATCTGATTAGAGAAATTATTGAACGTGGAGATGTTCAAGTACAAAAGGTAGAAGGAAAAGAAAATCCTGCAGATCCCTTCACGAAGGCGCTTGGATCAAAAGATTTTGATAAGTATAAGTAGAGTATTGGATTAAAGTTCATGAGTGATTGGCTCTAGGTCAAGTGGGAGATGATTTTTGAAATTATGCTCTAGACCCAATCGTTATGTAACATATTTTGAACACATTTCATACTGTTTTTTTTATTATTAATTGATATTAATAAAATGGCATGTTTTTTTTATCATATTGTGTTTGAGAACCATATGTGATAAGTCCTTGATTTAACTGTATGCTTGACATTATAATGGAGATTATAATAATGAGAGTCAAGCATTAGAGGGTTTGATCAAAATAAGTTCTTGGTCCAAGGGTTATCAAAAGGGGCTTTGATGATCCGGATGGACTAATATATGTACAACTTTATTCATTGGATGAATATAATGGATCTCATTCATTACGTTGTATGATAGGTGACCATATGGAGATATGATCATTGAACTGACCGAAAGGAGGTTTCCCAGTGGTTGTTTTACCTATTAACTGTCAATGTGGAAATTCTCATAAGGAGTGAATGTAATTCTTTTTCCTTTGACCTGAGTTCACCATTGTAATTAATAGAATACTTGTTATACTTTGATGCCTGACACCTAGTGTGTAAAAATACTAGTTGAACGGTTATTGGGTTTAATTGAGTACCTATGAAGTTAGTGGTGAGTCGGATGGAATCCATCAACTCGAGGTAACGAGTTTGAACTCTATGTCGTCATAAATCTTATTGGTTGTATCAAGACCTTGGCCGAGGCAAATGAATGTTTCAAGAAATGAGATTCTTGAAGTCGATTCGCCAACCATAGTGATTGACATGGAACATAGTGGTTATCTAACAGGGTTTGGCAGTTTTTAACCATACCCTAGGATGATCCGGAGTTGGAAAGATGGAAGGAAATGATACATTACCCTTAACCAGGTTCGTCTTCATCGGATGTTGATATTCACATTATCCAGTCGTTGAGGAGTGTTGTTAGACGCCAACCTCGATTAGTAATTAAGACGATTGACTCTGGGTCAAGTGGGAGATTGTTGGAATTATGCCCCAGACCCCATCGGATCGGTAACGTTAATTACTACTGGCTTAATGTTGAACCTAGATGGTCACACACTTACGGGTTAACGTTTACACTTAAGATGACTTTATATTATTATATGATAATAACTAAACTATCTAGATGACATATTATTGTATTAATTGCTAACACAAAAGATATAATAATAAAAGGAGAAAGTATTCCATAGTATTAAAATAAGGAAATAAAATAAGGAGTTTATTTTATTCTTCCCTATAAATACTTGGAGTTGGTAATTGGAAAAGAACACAATTTATTGAGTTAGGTTTTCACCAAAAATATAAAGAGAGAAAAGGGTTTTCTCAAGGGTTCTCAGATTTCCGAGTCGTCTCAAATTGTTGAAAGTGTAGTTCGTACCCGGTGTGAATACACTAGAGAATTCGTACTTTCGGAGTTAATTGCTAATCCGTCTTAATTCCAGGTATGTAATTAATCCCTTTTATTTACATCAGTTTGAATGCAATAGTTCTATTAAAGAATCTATAATTATTATTTCCGCTGCGCGTAACGATCCTTCAGTGCACTAGTAATGATTATGGAGTAGCAGTTATTTAATGTAATTATTGGCACAATTTTCATTTCGAGTGATTTGGAAAGAGTCTCTTTGTGTTAACCTAAACGTAAGGTTGCATCCGGATTTTTCTTACCCCGTTATTTGTGGTAGCTCTTGAGGTGCTAGCCGCTAGGGTACTGGTTAAACCGCTTTTCAATGATCTTAGCATCATGGAAACTCTGATAATTTGTAGGAAAGTGAAGCTGGAAAGAGAAGTGATGGATGGACTGTTGCTGCACTACAATCACTAAAGAAGGCATCTCCAACAAGTTTGAAAATTTCCCTTGAATCGGTATGGATATTTTTCTTTTAGTCATTAAGACCTTCAAGAATTATAAATATGTGTTTCGGTGGAAAGATTAGTTCTAGGCTATGTTACTTTGACTTTCTCACCTCTGGGGCCATTTTCATATCCAACACGATATGGGTATGAAATCGTTACTAACACTTTCCTACCCGTGATAGAAAGGGAAGCTTGTGTGGCAATTATAGGGGGAGAAATTGGTGGCTAAAGCATATATTATGATTTTGATGATTTTAAGTCTGTCTTTGTGGTTAACGGATTCGCTTGGTACTCTACGAATCGCGAATCATTAAAAGCGAATTCTATCTCGAATTGGTAAGGACTTATTCATAGCGAATCCGGTAACTCTGTGACATCTCTCATTCACTTCAAACAACTCTAAACAATTCATATTTTTAATTTTCTTTCTTGAATTCTCAACGTGAAATCTGTTGTGATTGGAACAAAATCAGCGAGATTGTGATTTAGATCTACTTTTGGTGATAGTCTGATAGATGAGAAAGGTAAGCGAGGGCAATTTTTTTTTTTTAAAAATGTTTTGAAGTTACCTTGAAGTGTTTGTTGTCTTTTGATGCCTAATCAAATGGGTAATTGGGAGAGAGGGTTTAGAACTCGTTCTATTGATTTCGGGACATGGTGTACTTATTGAAGATTTAAACATACATATGAGTAATGACTGGCATTTGGCAAAATCAATGATAAGATAACGATGCTGTTAAAAGCCGGATGCCCAGCAGGATGCCCTTATCCAGATATTTGGATATTGCATGCGTACGGAAAATGCCGAGTCTGGCTCTTATCATTCCATTCATTCACATTGGATAAGATTGTTACAAGTTTGTTTTTATAATGAAGATGAATAGGTCGAATATGGCTTTTGTTTGATGGTTTTAAAGTTTTTGACGGTATCTTTAGCAAAGAAGGGAGTACTTCTTCAACACCTCATGGAAAGCTAGTGCTAGCTTCTTAAATCTGGTAAATGCACATACCACGTGAAAGTATGGTCACAATAACCTTTAAGACCTTGATAACTTGGAGGTGATGCGGCATCAGCCCAATTTTAATTGCATTCAGCTTTATAACTAGACTTTTCCAGCACTTCATATTTTTATACAAGAAATTTCTATCGAAAGGAATTAGAATTTCAGTCCTGATCACAAGATAGTAATCCAGTTTATAGGGTTGCGATCTAAAGGTCGATTCTGATATCATCAAGGGGTTGTTGACTAGTTAGTAGGTTGTTCCAGACTCTGTAGAATTATCTTTCAAATAGAGGATGTAGTAATTGGAATTCCGGTCCTGATCACAAGATAGTAATCTAGTTTATAGTATTGCGATCCAAAGGTCGATTCTGCTATGATCTACAAGGGGTTGTTGGTAGGTTTGCTCAAGGTTGTGTGGAATTATGTTCTAGGTCCTAGGAAGCTCATTAAGACTGAAAAAATCGTGAATTGAAAGTCTGCTGTAAGTAAGCTGTAAAAGAAAAGGGCAGGGGTAATGTAAAGGAAGGATAAACAGATTCAGGGAAGTTTTTAGATTACCGCTAAAAATCATAGTTGCCTTCCCTCTATATATTGCCAACTATCGGGAAGAAAACAAGCAACCAAAACTATTTTGTTATGATACGAGACTTGTTTGTTTTTTAGGCAATCAGAACTAGAGTTATGATCTATAGAAAAGCTTGGCAGCGATGAATCCTGGTATTATGCTCCTTCTGTGCTATACGGCCTATAAACATAATGGGAAATTCTACTTCCAATCAGCAATTAGATGATGCTTAAGCTATAGAATGCAGGAACGTTAAGCATAGGTCTCAATACAAAATTAGTGAACTTCACCGAGAATAGATATGACAGATTACTTATGAATACTAAACATCTCAACTGTAGAATTGTGTAGAGATGTGCATGGATGAATTATGGGACCCAGGTCTAATATCTGAAATTTTAAGTAAGCTTATTAAATGAATGAGCTTTTCTTTCTTAAAACTCAAAGCTATGTTCTCTTGGCTTTTCATTCATGATAAATTCAGATAAGACAAGAAAGACTCCAAGGAATTGGGGAGTGCCTCAGACGTGAGTATAGAATGGTTTGCCATGTCATGCGAGGGCAAGTCAACAAAGATTTCTTCAAGGTCTTTCCGAGATTAATCTGTCATTTAAGGTGTTTAAGGCACGTGCGTCGTGTCTGATGCTAACATTTTAGCTTTAACTGCAGGGTTGCCGGGCAATATTGATCGACAAAGACAAGAATCCTAAGGTAGTTCTTGCGTTCTGCCATCTCCATTAGCTTGTGTGTCCGTTCTTACACCAATTTTTTTGTCTTAAAAGGAGGCATAAGGTCGATTTTGATGCCTATTATGAGTATTAAACTCAGGCGTTGAGTACCCCTAGGCCTGTTTAAAGACTGACTTTACCCTCATACAGTGATACCTGATCCAAGTCTACCCGATCCGACCCTACCCGGCACAGCCCTGCACATCCCTTTCTTAGGGTCAGTGGGAGATGAATCCCTAAGATGCGAATACGACCTGTTCTAACTCGGTTTGCGAACCCCAACCCATTGGACAGCCGTCATTCGACAACTTTACCCACTAAGCTAAACAATGTTTTTACTCCTTACAGTCTTACCCTATCTTGTGCCAAGCTAAATCTACGTGATATTTGACTCCTATGTTTATTTGTGTTCAAGTGGGAGCCTTCCAGACTGGATTTGGTGAGCGATGAAATGGTGAAGCGTTACTTCCATGGAGTAAATGATGACGGATGGACAGATGTCCAGTTTCCTATCAGATCAAATCTGCCGGCAGCAGCCATGGCTAAGCTTTAGCATTTTGGTGAGATTATGTTTTGAAACGCTTATGAAATGGACGAATAAAGGGAACTTGATCTACATATGTAAGATTTATAGGTCCGTTTGTAAAATAGCAGTAGAAACTAGATTTAGTTCACCCTCCGAGCACGGGTGTATGTTTAATGACTACTAGTGCCATTTTGGGCCATGGAATTCTATTGAACATTGGAAAAAAATAAATGATTACAAGAAGGTTAGTTATGCTAGCATCTCGCTTCTTGGGGAGAACGTACTATATTCAGAAGATGATGAAGAACTTGATGATAATGATGATGGTTGAAGAAGGATTGAATTATATCTTATCGGAAAATCTGATACTGAAGAAGAATACGATGAAAGAAATATAACAATGCTCGGAAGAAGCTATTATAGTCACCAACTAAACAAACTCAATGAAGTACTACTCCCTCCGTCCCGGTCAATTGTTGTTTTATTCCTTTTTTGGTGTCTCGGTCAATTGTTGTCTTTACTTATTTAATTCTTACATTTATTTTTGTTTAAAAAAAAAGTATGTTTATTATGTAAAATTAAATATTTTATTAAATTTAAATAATGTATCACATGTCCTAAGTTTTATGAGATGTCGTGTCACATGTCCGTGCTACCTAGCCTGTACCGATCCCAACATCATAGTTTCAAGTCATTAGTATCAAGTTGAGCTTGCTTACCATAGTAACAGAGGCTACATTGGTGCAACTCCCTCCATCAATAATCAAGTTACACACCCTCCTTGTATAATTCTTTCATGAACTCAAACCCTAGAACCCTTTGTTCCTTGCCTGACAGTAATGAATATCTCCTTGACAAAGCATCAGCAACAATGTTCTGCTTGTCCTCCATGTATTTGCTTGAAAAGGTGAAAGATTGAAGGAAATCAACCTATTAAGCATGCCTGTGATTCAATTAATGCTGGCCACTGATATACTTTAAGGCATCATGATCTGAATACAGCACAAAGGGCTTAGGCTTGAGATAGTGCCTCTAATTCATAAGGGCTCTGATAAGGGCATATAAATCCTTATCATAAGTGGATTAACTGAACTTAGCTCCACTCAACTTCTTACTGAAATAAGCCACATGCTTCCTTTCCCGAATTAGGACAGCTTCAATTTCCACACCTCTGGCATCACACTCTACTTCAAATAGGCTATTGAAATCTGGTAGCCTGCGAACAAGTGCATCACACAAGAGCGTTTTGATGTTTCTGAAGGTTTGTAGAGCACTCTCAGTCCATTTGAACTCTCATTTATTCATGCACTCAGTGATGGGAGCAGCATTAGCACTAGAATTCTTGATAAATCTCATGTAAAATGAAGCAAGGTCATGGAATCCCTTTATTTATATGAAGTTATTAGGGAGTGGCCAAGACTGAAATGCATCAACTTTGTCTTGATCCACAGAGATCCCTCTCCAAGACACAATATACCCCAAGAATTTATCCTCATCTATCATAAAAGTACACTTCTCCAATTTTCCAAATAGCTTGCAATCTCTCGGAATTCGGAACACAGTCTCAAGATGTTTCAAGTGTTCTTCCTGACTTTTGATGTAAATTAATATATCATCAAAATAAACCACAACAGACTTGCCTAAACATGGACTTAACATCTCTGTCATCATTTCATAAAGGTGCTAGGTGCATTTGATAATCCAAGTGGCATTACAAGCCACTCATATAGCTCATGCTTTGTTTTAAATGTTGTTTTTCACTCATCGACTTCCATGATTCTCACCTGGTGGTATCCCTGTCTTAGATCAATCTTTGAAAAGACACTGTAACCACTCAACTCATCTAACATATCATCCATTCTAGGTTAGGGAACATGTATTTGACTGTGATGTTATTGATGGCCCTGCTATTAATACACATTCTCTATGTGTTATCCTTCTTAGGTACCAGTAGAGCAGGTACAACACAAAGGCTCAAAGATTCCCTCACAAACCCTTTATCCATTAATTCCTCAATTTGTTTCTGTAGCTCCTGAGTTGCCTTAGGATAACACATGTATGCAGGTTTTTTAGGGAGTACAGAACCTGGCACAAAGTCAATCTGATGCTCAATTCCTCTCAGTGGAGGTAGGCTCCTAGCTAGCTCCTCAGGAAACACATTCTGTTACTTGTTTATCAAAGGTTCAACCTCTGTAGTAACTTGAGTCTGTTCATTCCCCTTAACTTCCTTGGACTGCAGGACTAGAACTGGTTGTTCCTCCCTAATCATGACTGCCTTTGCTAGAAATAAGACCCCATTGAGGTCATATCTCATGTAAGTACTGCCATAGCTCTTATGATTTGGAGGTAGAGGGGCTAGAGTTATTTTTCTGCTACTCTGCTTGAAGGAATAGGTGTTGCTCCTTCCTTGATGCACATAACTCTTGTCAAATTCTCATAACCTATCTAAGAGCAAGTGACATGCATCCATAGGTACCGCATCACACAAGATCTCATCTTTATACACATTTTCAATAGAGAAAGGCACCAAGCACTGTTTATCAACCTTACATTAGCTCCCTTGCTTAACCATCCGAGTCTGTATGGGTGTGGGTGCTCATGAGTACTTCGGTTAAGCTTGGTGTGCCACATTGGTACAACTCCCTCCATCAATGATTAGGTTGCAAACCCTGTCCTGCATGGTACATCTGCTTATGAAAATGAGGGACCTCTAGTCCTCTTTTTGGGGCACTTGCTGAGAATGCACTACCCTCCATAGAACCAGGTTAGGACCTGTTTCAGGGAAGGTCACAACTGCCTCTTGACTAGGTTCTTACTCACTAACCATCTCCTCTATCGGTTCCTCCTGTTCATACACAACCAAGCCTTCCATTTCCCATTCTTTCACTTCCATAGCTGTCATGACCCTCTTTGAATGATAGTTCTTCATGAAATGACCATAACCATGACATTGAAAGCATTTGATATTTCCTTCATTGGGGTTTTGGTTGGGTCTCTGGTTCATAAACCATTTTCCCTTGTCTAGGGTAGATGGGGTTAATGTCTTGGGTGTCTCACCAATCTTAACTCAAATGGTTTGACAGCAGGTTTAGATGTAGCAGGTTTGGTTTTCCCCATTTTCTTAACCCTTAAGGACAAATTCACAATATCATCATAGGACCATAAAGGCTGCATTCTTACCTTATTAGTAATACGCTTATCTAAACCCTCAGGGAACCTAGTTATACATTGCTGAGGTTTCTCAGTGACTTCACATTGCAGGGTTAGTTGTTCAAACTCTCTAAGGTAAGTCTCAACGGGCCTTTCATCTTGTCTAAGCTTAGATAACTTAACAAATAGACCTCAGGTATAATCCTTAGTGACAAAGTTGTTTAGCATTTTCTTTTTTCAGTTTAGACCAAGCTTATAGAGGTGCCTTACCCTCCTTAAGCCTTTGATGTTTTAAGTTATTATATCAAAGGGAAGCATAGCCTTTTAGTTTTAAAACATCAAATTTGAAAGCCTTAACATCAGAGTAACCCTTATACGAAAAGACCTTTTCAATATCTCTAATTCATTCTAACATATTATCAAGATTAAGACTATCAAGAAATTCAGGAATTTCTACCTTTAGATGATTGTCTGTGTGCTTAGGTTGGTCAGCATAGCTTCTATGACTTTCATCAGAACCTGAATGATGCTCCTCCTTATGGAGAGGTTGACCTCTTCCACCTCCCACGAAGAAGCCACGTCCTCTGCCTCTGCCTCTATTAGGTGGTGGTCTTCCTTCAGGTGGATTTGGAACATTTGTCATCAGGGTGTTCAAGGCATTGATCATGACATGAACTACTACACCTAACTCATCCATCTTGGTTTCCATGCCTGCTAGTGTGATACACGGGTTCGCGATCCTTTCTGAGGCCATGGCGCACGTGGAACCATGGACGGAGAAACGAGGGACAAGTGTAGAAATACGCATTTGTAGAGTCGCCACAACCTTTTGTGGGAAGTTGGAACCGTTTGATTAATTCATGTCATGTCAAGACACAAAGTGATGACATGAACACTATGAACTCGTTACCCTTAGCATTCCATGTCTAGAATAACTCTCGTGGATGCCAATGAACACGGATGTTCACAGAGATCTGGAGTATGCGTTGAGGGTACGTATTAGGAAGTTCTTTAATCAAACACCTAATCTCGCCCGCCTCGATAGCGTCCTCTACTAATGATTAGGGAAATTCTTCTGTACTCGATATGTAGTCGACTATATGCATGCAATGCAACATCCACAATTTAATCCTATCATGTGAGCTTAGATTATGTCGGTGAACATGTAGTTTTAGCACTCAATTGAGTCGAAATAGGATTTAGAATTAATTGCATGTGAAAGGCAAACAAATCATACAATTTACAATGATTAAATAAACTAAAATAAATATTACAACGGATTCTGGGATCTATGTCGGAAATATGTCAAAAGAAAGGTTTCGAAGAAAAGAAAGAATAAAAGACTAAACGAACAGATTAGCAGCGATATTAGAATTAATAGTCAATAAATTAAGCAATCAAAGCTACGTCGGAGCGAATCAGGAAGATCAGAGACAAAATCCAACTCAGAACAGGCGCTGCGTGTGATGCGTCCTCTGGAAGATGCGCAGCACTCTGTGCGTCTGTTCTTCAGTTGGGTACTGGATGTGAAGCCAGAATCGCAATCAGTTAGTATTCGTTTGTGTATTTACGGTTTATTAATGATCTACAAGTCGAATTGAAGTGAGTTAATAGATTAAATTATACTAAATATATCAAAGACGAATCTAGAGACTAGATATGGATGGATCTAACCTCTAAAGACTCGATTTGATCTAAAAGACGACAAAAACCCACTAATATTGATTATTAGGGATCTAAGACGAACTACAAAATAAGGGTGATTTAAATAAAACTAATAATAAAGAGGTTTTAAAAAGGTTTGAGCATAAATCCGACATGAATCTTACATAATATGTAATAAAATACAAAATAAGACGGGATTAAACTCCCTCAGACTTACATGTTGACGAAATGAGATTAACTAATTTGCGTTTTAGCGATAGCTCTACTCGAATGCAAAGAAAGTGCCCTCATAAGAGGATCGAAATTATTAGTTAAATTGATTAAGGTGTAGCTGGTCAAATTACTAGGTATATGCAAGAATGTGACGGGTACCCAGAAGGATCTGAGCTTACGTGGTTGATTGATCAAGCACGTAGATGTCAAAATGCTTAGAGCAAGGTCTAAATGCAGAGAGAGAGAGAGAAAGAAGGGGAGGAATACTCGCGTGCCTTGAAAGTGTGTACGAACCTCTCCTTTAATAGGGAAAAATCTGAAAAGTTTTGGAATAACTCGAACACGGAAAGAAATATAGAAAATATTCCGAAAACAGCAAAAACAAGCGGGGGAAGAGGTGCAGCAGGCACTACGACTCTTGGAAGAGGCGCATCGCCCGATGCGTCTATTCCCAAGCAGTTTCCTATTTTGAAAGGAAGATTTCCGCGTTTCTTTATGGAATTGCGGTAGATTTAGAATTCTTCCTAATTAAAATACAGATATATTTTACCAATAAAGATAAGTTTGGAAATATTAAAAATATCCGGAATATTCTCGAGCGTTCAGACACGGTTTTAAAAGACGGTTTACAGAACTCTAATGACTGTCAAAACGACCATATCGGCACGTTGATGACGACCAAGGGGTAGACACAAGTATTTGAGCTATCACTTGACGACAAACTTATGAACTTTCATAAATATTTTCGCATACCAAACATGCGGCCCAATCATCACTGGGTGGTTGGCAGAAGGTGTAGATTCGAGGTATATACAGCGCCCCATTTTGACTGAGGCTCGGACAAGGCAAAAGTCAAAGTATAGCCATCAGGTCAATCAAAAGATACAACCAGACGACTATGGCGACGCGAGGCGGTTCAAAGAGGTCTGAACCAAGGACATGTCGTCGAAAACATTTTAAAGTCTGTCGACTGTCGGGGAGGGTCGTTTAAAGTCCGTTAGACTACGTATGAATGCTCGCCAGCCATAAGAAGAAGTCAAACCTGAGCACCTTATTACTTGGACTAAGTTTGCGTCGTGAGGCTTGCCAGCCGTCTGAAAGGCATACGTAATAAGCCTCGCCAACCGCTGGGGATAAGGCGCGTAATGAGGCTCGCCAACCACTGGGGATAATATCATATGTGAGAATCCGCTTGTCTCTGTCTTCAAGCGAACTCTCGTTGGGGAAACACATGTTGAAACTTGATATATAGAATATTCTGTCAGGATTGAATCATTCCAGGAATTTACTCGGTTGTGGCGAGCAAATATCTTGACGATAAAAGATTGGCCCACGGACTGTATATCCGAAAAAATGGGTTCCTACCGAGATGATGTGACGGTTTTGAAGCTTTCTGAGGCACGGGTCTTGAAAAAGAGCCAAATTATGAAAAATAAAAGTCGGAGAAAAGGCGCATAAGACTTGGGCCCACAAGTAACGAACTTGTATCCAACTTTCAAATTCAGCCGAAACACTGATGGGGAAAGGGCGCCGTAAGAGCTGCGACCTTTGGAAGAGGCGCATCTATTGCTGCGTTTCTTCCCGAGCTTTTCCCTGTCTGATAAAGACGCGATCAAACGGAGGTAATTCATTCATTCGAAAATCATAAAACTCCAACCATTCCCTCAAAACTTAACCAAACCTACGTGAATCTTAATCAAATTACTCCATAAGCCATGACAAACCGAGGTTTGCATTCCAATCTCGGTTTAATCGCTTATATTTGATTGATTTTGATTTTGAAATTAGGGTTCCCTTCCCCAAATAACTCGAAAATTAGGGTCTTGCTCCATTTGATTTGTAGGGTAGAAATGGACTCTAGAAATGAACAATTGGCCTTGTTAGGAACATAGCCATGTAGTTGTTATGAGACAGATACTCACTGACTCGAAAACTGCTTTAAAAACCACCATACGGTAGCTCATTTGCTTGTAATACTTGACACGTTTACATGTGCAGGTGACATTCCTTCTACGTCAGGGAGAGCTCCCATGGACATCAGTCTTGAGCCTTGTTCTTCCCATGTCGGAAAAGATATACCAGCCGAGGTGGTGCAGGAGACCGGAGCGGCTGAGGATGAGGTTCCGAAGAGGATTACTACGGGGCGAGGTCGACACCACTTGGCGGGCGCACCTGAGTGGGCTGAGAGATGGAATGGTAGACATCTCATTTGGGCAGCAGAGATCCACTTGTCTTACAGGACTGCATGGAGCATGGTGAACCTTGTGTTTGCATGTCATTTTCCATATCCGATTGTCAGTTATTTTTTGCAATATAAAATGCTAAATGATTTTCTTAATTTGAATTGCAGGAAGCCAGGAACATGAGGTCTTTTTCTTGCTACACGACCATAATGGAGGCTTATAAGAAGTTGACCGAGGAAGAGAAGGCCCTCATTGGGGTGAGGAGTCTTCGGAGAGTTGGTTCGAGCTTGGAGGTCGATCATGGCGATGAAGATTCAGGTTAACCTTTGCCTGATTCGAGCCTTCTTGGATTGTTACTGGGATACGACCTCAACCTTACATATGCCTTTTGGGGAGGTCGGAGTCACCTTGGAGGATTACCGCATGATTTCTGGCTTGCCGTATGGAGACGAGAGCTTGGAGTGGCCGTCGGTGGCCATGAGGGTAGACTCGGAGGAGGGGAGACAGCAGATAGGCTGGAACCTGCCGGCAGGGGCGGGTGCTCTTCCTGGGCTGGTGCCGAGCTTTTACGTTAGAGAGTAATTTGCGGGTAGGACTCCGACGAGGGTGAGGATATGTGGGGAGATGGTGGCTTCTTCTCCTTGTTCTGGGGCTCGGCTTTGGTTGTGGTGGTTTTTGTCTTCGATTTACTTCAGAGACAAGGGGGAGAGGCTGTCGACGAAGCTTCTTCCTTTACTTTATGACTTGCGTAGCCTAGGTCGCTGGGACTGGGTTACTCCTGGCTTTGCGGTCTTCACTCGCTACATGAGGGCCATGGTTAGGCTGGAGCTGATGGAGAAGGGGACTCCTCCTGCTACAGTCGGTTCTAGACTCTTGTTGGAGGTATGAACCATCCTTTTGTACTTTATTAAATGATCAATAATCTTGTTTTGCATTTGAAAGATCAATATTTGATTTTGACGTTGGTACTATTATGACCTTTTTTACGGGCGTGGGTGTACTCCTACTTTCCGGGCTTCGCGCCTAAGAAGTCGGAGCCTGAGCCGAGGGCGTACCCAGTTGTGAGGGACTGGGTAGTGTGCCGTAAGAAGAACCATCGTTCTTCTTACAATGTCTGTAGGAGGGGCGTGAATGCCTTGCAGTTGGAGCACGTAAGTACTTCTGACTTCTTTATTTTGTATCTTTCATTTTGAGAAAGATCATAAGGAATGATCCTTTGTCTTATCATCACTTATAACTGGATTATAGGAATGACCCCTTTCTTTCTTTGTCTTAGTGGGTTCTGAGGCTCTGGGTTGACTACTCGGACGCACCAGCTTTAGTGGCTGAGGTCCTACGTCATAAGAGCTCAAGGCGGTTGTTGCTGAGGACGCCCATGGGACCTTTGTGGTACTTGGGCGAGCGTTTGATTCGGCAGTGCTCTCGCGAGGCTTTCACGGCCCCCATATATCCTCCAGGGTAGATGTTTGGGGAGCCTTCTGATGCTCAGAGAGAGGCTGACCTGGCTTGCGTGAGTGGAGACGCCCTCGTTCTTCCTAACAAGGATTACCCAAGGTTCGTTCGTCGGAGGCTGGCGTATTGGCCGATCATGGTAAGCATTGTTTGCTTTTTTTTATATTGAATCTTGAGAATTGATAAGTTACTTGTTGATGAACCATTTGATGTTTTGCAGGAGATCGAGGTGGCGGGCGTCGAGCCCCCAGCTTACCCCGTGGTGCTCGAGTACACGGACGCGGCTGGCTTGACAACAATCTAAGAGCTTCGTGAGTTCAGCGCGGCGGTGACTGATGCTGGTTTGGAGGAGTGGGAGCACCTCGTGAGGCATTTCTTTTCATTTGTAGGAACCTAGCATTCCCTTTTCAGCGCGGCGGTGATCGACAGGTAGGAACCTATCATTCCCTTTTCATTTGTTGTTGCTGTTGTATTTTTGAAATGAAATGATTGACTTAAATGAGGCATTTTTTTCGCAGAGAGCCTTGGAGCGTGAGTTGGTAGAGTCTCGGGCGGAGACAGCAGAGTCTCGAGAGGAGATAACTCGTTTGTTGAGGAAGCTGGACGCTCGGGATGCCGAGATTGTCCTCGAGATTTTAGCTGCGCTTACTGGCGATGAGGATTAGCCGTCTTTGTTCTCTTTGTAGACTTTGGATATTTTGAACTTTGTTTTGTATTTTTTTTACATTTGGATTTGTTTTTGGGCGAGAGCCCCCAGTGTTTGGATTTCATTTTAGGGCGAGAGCCCCAGTCATGTGTATATATTCCCTTTTTGACTGTGTTATGACGGGCTGAGTGCCTTTGCTGTTGGATTTCTTCTTTCCCTAGAGGTTAGCTTAAAAACAGGTTTGGTAGCTAACGGTTTCTGCCGTCATGCTGCCGCAATTTACATAAAACTCACACAAATTACATGCAGTATATAGCAAATAATCTACTCAAACATTTTACACGTGGTATATCGGTAGCCTATACTAGCGCGAAATAAGTGCCTAAATATGACAGAATGCGAAAAAATGTATGAAAATATAAAAAAATGACCGACAATGGGGAGGGTTACCCCTTAAAAAAAGAAATGAAAAGAAATATATAAGTTTAGAAAAAATGGAAATGAGAAGATTTTTCTAAAAAGAAAAGAAAATGAAAAATGAATAAGTGTGCGTAATTGTCGAAAATGTCGATTATCGTCTGAAAAAAACGAACCCGGCTAGGACTAGGAAATCCAAAACCTTGGTAACTCGACATATTTGCCGAACCCATATACTATAGGAATAGGAAACCGTAGACGAACACAGAGTAGGAAGGTGCAAGAGCACGGAATCTTGAGAAAGAGCTTGAGGAAGAGGCGCAGCAAGAGCTGCGACTCTTCAAAAGGGCGCAGATGTTGCTTCGTCGTTTCCGGGCTGATCAGACTCCGGTTAAAATTAGGAAAAGACGAATAGTAGATTTAGCAAGCTTGATTGAAGATTTTATTCATACAATTCCTCCAATAATCCGTCTCTCACATAAAAAATTCTAATCTAAAAAATCTTTCTATATAATGATGCCTTCGAAAACCGCCTCAAAGAATAGGCAAATGAGTTCACCCATGTTGAGAAACATGACATGGGTGCCTACAATTTTGGGACAATCTTGAGTTTAAAATTGGTGAAAGTTGTAAGGCCCTTCCTAGATGCTTGCCTTTAGTACTGGGACTCAGATCTACATGTATTTGCCTTTCCTGGAAGCGATATTTTCCCTTTCCTGGAAGAAATAGCCGCCGTTGGGGGATGGGACCCAGAATATGCTCTAGTTATACTCCTGAACTCCCAAGGGTATAAGAATAAATTCAGGGATCTCCTTGGATTGACTAAGGCTCCGGTAGACCCCTATGTTACCTCAAAAGGTGTCCGTATGCATGGCTTTATGGAGCGATTCATAAATAGGGAAGACCCTTCTTTATCGTATGTTGCGAGGCGTAGGGCCTTTGGGTTTTGCCTTTTGCATGGTTATATCTTCCAAGGGCATATTGACAAGGAGATGAGGGGAGACCCTCTTTTTCTTGAGTTTGGTGGAACAAATGGAGCTGCACAATAGCCCAGCTTGCCTTTGTTTAGGAGAGATTATCCTTAGCCTTGATAACAGAAAGGCTAATCGAGAGCTTCCATATATAGGGAGTCCTATCGTCCTGCAGGTAAGAACCCTTCCTTTCTTTCCATTCCTCTCTCTCTCTCTCTCTCTCTCTCTCTTTTTATCTTTTTCGTTTTTTATCTTTTCTTTTTTTCGTCTCTCTCATTTTTTTGTTTTCCTATCTTTTTGTTTTGACATTCTTTCTTGCCCCCCAGATATGGTTGATGGAGCGTCTGCGATTGATCGATCCCCCAGTTAATGTTCATGGATATCGTGCTCGCTCGATCACCATGAGGACTATGCTCTATATGGCTGACTTGACAAGGATTCCCAACTAATGGGAAAATAAATTGAAAGGTGAAGGCGGCCCCTTGATCCGATGGACTGTGTCATGGTGACATCTCAGAGTAGTCATTGGGTCATCATCTTTAGACCTAACTCGGTCACTTCGCATTCCTGGTTTGGAGTTTATGGCATGCATATTTTCGGAGAGACTGGTGAGGCAAGTAGGCCTTAAGCAGAGAATCCAGAAACTTGATACTGTTCCCCAGACCGCCTTGGCTCATACTGCAGAGTCTTGTAGGGAATGGGCCGCCAGAAAGGTGCAAAGGAATATGTGGTTGATACCCGTTCCTGTTGGCTCCCTATGGGTATCTGACTCATTTCTGCGATGGAAGAAGGCTTGTACTCCAGAAGAGCGCGAGAAGCTAAGGAAACGTGATCCTTTGGACTGCAAGATCTATTAAAGCGGTAAAGAGAAATCCAAATATCCGACTGAAGGTGAGGAGGAAGTCGGGTTCTTAGTCATGCATCCAGCGAAGCGCCGAGGACTAATCCTGTTGCAAGGGTTGTGATAGATAGACACGGTAAGGATAGACCTCGAGAAAGACCGTTGGTGATTAGGTCTGAGGTGACGCAGGGGCGCGCGACTCGTAGTTGGGATAGAAACTGTGAGAAAGGTGATAAAGGAAAAAGGAAGATGGAAGAAAAGCCTTAGTCAGTTTTATTTTTTAGTATTATTATTATGTTATAATAATTGGTGGGATTTTTAGAATTCTAGCCTTAGCTTTTATTTCAGAATTTTTTATACGTATGAAATATTATTACTATATTTGGATAATGAATAAAGATTGAGTTAGTTAAGAAACTAATGAATTTTTTTCTTTCTTTATTATTCTTGTCGAATTTCAAATGCAAATGCAAATGTCCTTCTATTCACATTTCAAAAATAATAGCTAGGTTGAATCCTATGAAGGATTGCCGACGTATTCATTAGAAAAATGAAATCAAACCCTGCGCGTAGTTCGAGAAAATGCAAAAGAATGATTGTTTGAAGCAAGAGCTTGTAATGAACCTAGAAAAAGGGTATCATGTGCTTTACTTACTCTAAAAAGAAAGACAATTCGATTTATTTGATGACATGAGGGTTATCCAAATGACAAAATGCAAGAGCATAGCGACATTAAAAATTCACCTGGCTTGGGGCCGGTTTTATTCTGTGTCGCATGAGCGGCACACGGGGTTGCGCGAGGCGCGTTTTCCTAGTTAATGCTAAGGGTAGTACCGTTTTAACTGGTCTAGGTTCGTAGAGTTAGCAAATTCACTTCCGTCTACGTCTATGATCCTAACCGCACCCCCTGAGAATATGGATTTGACTAAAAAAGGTCCATCTCAGTTAGGTTTCGAATTTCCTCGTGGATTGACAGGTAAGAGAGCCCTGACTGATTTGAGCACTAAATCCCCTTCTTTGATGTTTCTAGATTTAACCCGTTTGTTGAAGGCTCGTTTGATACGTGCTTGGTATGTTTGTACATTGTGTAATGCACGCAGTCTACGTTCATCCAAGAGGACGAGTTCATCATATCTATTCCTCTTCCAATCAGCTCATGTGAGGACCACATTTTCCGTCATGAACTTCATCAATTACTTTTTGTGCCTGTGCACGATCATGGCAACACAAGATGACACCAAGAGGTGTTCTTTTGTACAATTCTCCTTCCATAAGGAGGTATTGAGAGGCTAGTAAGCGTATGGTACGTTGTGTCCTCTTATCTAACTCTGGTGGGTATGTACCATTGAGTTTGAAGTTTAGAATGGCTTGGAACCAGGGTTCCTCATGATTCTCTTCTTCGTCTGTGAGCTGGTACACGTAGGCTGGTTCTGACCGCCGTTCGATGCATAAAGGCATTTCGACCATGTGTTTTGGCATGTTGATTAAGGCTGCAAGTTTCGCAAGAGCGTCTAAGAATTCATTCTCTTCACGAGGTAGATGTAGATAAGTCACTTGATCAAAGAATTGGGCAACTTGATCTATTCTGGCCTGATAGGGTGCTAGGCTTTCACTTCTAATTTTCCATGATCCCGTGACCTGGTTGATTATTAAGGAGGAGTCTCCATGAACTCGAAGATTCATAATGCCTAGACTGACTGCCGCTTGTAAACCAATAAGGCAAGCTTCGTATTCCGCCGCGTTATTTGTCACCTCGAAGTCGAGTTTGACAGATAGTGGTGTATGCTCGCCTTCAAGAGAAATGAGCAACACTCCTACTCCGAATCCTATTAAAGTCGACGCACCATCAAATTATAGGTCCCATGAGTCTACACAAGTTTGCAATATATCCTCGTATGGAAATGACCACATGTCTATTGCTTGGGTGTCATTGATAGGCTTGTCTACGAAAAACTCAGCAACGGCACGTTCTTTTATGACTTTCAGAGGTACATATTTGAGATTGAACTCTGAGAGCAGTAAGGTCCATCTTGCTAGACGCCCGTTGAGGACGGGCTTCTCGAAGAGGTATTTGATGAGGTTCATTTTGGAGTACACCTTAACCGAGTAGCTAAGCATATAATGACGTAGCTTCTTTGTTGTCCTCACAAGAGCGAGGCGTGTATTTTCAAGAGGTGTGTATTTGGACTCATATTCTAAGAACTTCTTACTAAGGTAGTAGATGGCTCTATCTTCTTTTCCAACAGTTTTTGCGAGCATAGCCCCCATGGCTCTTTCTGTGACTGTGAGATATAAACCAAGAGGTTCATCTCGTTGGGGAGGCATCAACACTGGTGGTTTGGCTAATATCTCCTTCATTCTGTCGAATGCCTTTTGACAATCATCATCCCACATGGTATGATCTGTTTTCTTTAGCTTTTTGAAAATGGGTTCACAAATAATAGTGAGTTTCAATATGAACCGACTCACATACTGTACCTTGCCCAAGAAACCTCTAACTTCCTTTTCTGTTTGGGGTTGTGGCATTTCGTTTAAGGCTTTGCTCTTGGATGGATCAATTTCTATTCCCCTTTGCTGACGACATGTCCTAGGAGCTGGCCTGAAGTTACTCCGAATGCACATTTCTGAGGATTGAGTCTTATGTTGTATTTGCACAATCTGAGAAAGAACATGCGAAGATTGTCGATGTGTCATATCCTGTCTTTGGATTTGACAATCATATCATCTACGTATACCTCTACTTCCTTATGCATCATGTTATGCAATAATGTAGTTGCGGTACGTTGGTATGTAGCTCCAGCATTAATTAGTCCAAATGGAATAACTGTGTAGCAGTATGTGCCCCATGGAGTGACGAAAGATGTTTTATGCATGTCTTCTTCGGCCATCTTGATTTTATTATACCCGGCATACCCATCCATGTAGGATAACAACGCGTGATCTGCTGTATTATCTATCAATATGTCGATATGCGGTAGAGGGAAGTCATCTTTGGACTTGCTTTGTTTAAGTCTCTGAAGTCAACACAAACCCGGATTCGTCCATCCTTTTTGGGTACGGGGACTACGTTAGCCACCCAGTCAGAATACTCGGAAACTTTAATGAATCTGGCTGTGAATTTCTTATCGACCTCTTCCTTGATCTTAAGAGCCCATTCGGTCCTCATCCCACGAAGCTTCTGCTTTACGGGTTTGAAGCCTGGCTTGACTAGAATTCAGTGCTCTGCGATATCCCTATCGATCCCTGGCATGTCTTTGTAAGACCAAGCGAAAACATCTTTCAATTCGGGTAGGACCTCTAAAAAACTGGCCCTCTCAGTCGGATTTAGGATTGTCCCTATTCTAAGTTCTCTGGGTTCTGGTTCGGTCCCTACGTTGATGGGATCAGTGTTTTCTATGACTGGTGCTCCTTTCCCCTCTTGTAGTATTTCTTTGATTATACGGGGCAGTAATTCGATCAAGTCTGGGTCAGGATTATCCTCATTGTTATCATAAACAAAATTGCATTCATAAAAACACAAGGTTTAATATTAAATCTGATTTATTCATATTAAATTTTGAATATAACTGAAACAAGAAGGTCATATGTTCAGTAGTCATAGGCGGTAAAGGAACAACTGCTGAGACATTCCCCAAAATGCTGTTATTATTAGATGCTAAGCTAGGAGAAACAAAGGGATGAGGGTGACAGTAGGAGTAGACTCTCTAGGAACTTCGCTAGACTCTGACTCTGAGTCGGACTCGGACTCCGTCTCGGCTCTTACTCGAATTCGTTGTCTTCTGGCTCTCCTTTGAACATCTCTCCTTCCCAGTAGTGACTTTGAAGAGCTTCCCTTGGTTGTTGGTCCATTTGATCGACCTTCTCCATTCTTTTGGTTGGCTTGAGCCAGCGTCGCTGATCACCGCTGTAGGGTTGAAATGATCGTCTTGAAGTATCATAGTAATGATCTCATCTTGTGCAGCTCTGACGAATCAATCTTCTCCAAACAGAAGGATAACTGCTTGTTCGTCTAAACAAGGTATCTGACGAGACTGTTTATGAGGGAATAAAGTAGCAATCGTGGAAGACCTCGATTCCAGGTAATTGTATTCCTCTATAGTGCCAAGGTTTAGGAAACCAATGAAAGTATTCTTGGCATCCTTCCCTAACAAAATATCCGTTTAGTGTGAGGAGATAATGTTGCATCTGGATTCCTTTGCTCTTACGATTTTGAACTTGAGTAAGCATTTATAAGGTATCCTCTTTCGTGGGTTTGTATCCCAATCCCAATAGTATTTTTCCAGAGTTCCCTTCTTCGTATGGTGCAAGGGTACTCTTCCTAGTTGGGTTTAATGGCATCCCTGGGAAGTATCCCTGGGATTTAAGTATTTGGTTGACCACTAGGTTAGAGTATGGGATCGAAATATTGAGGTGTCAACTCACTCTCTACAATATTCACACTCTGAAATCCTCCAAGCTCTTATATTGGATCCGTGATTACTTGATTAATGGACATTTTCTCTATTATAGTCTTGATAGGTGACGAAGTGATCGTCACTACTTTGCCGTCAAGAGGAATTTTGATCTTCTGGTGTAGGGTGGATGTTAATGCTTTAGAATCATGAATCCATGGCCTTCCCAAAAGTATATTAAAGGATGCTTCAATGTCCACAATTTGGAAGTTAACATTTCGCTCGATTGGCCCAGTGGCTATGGTAAGGTTGACTAGCCCTACCACCTTACGTTGTGTCCCGTCGTATGCTCGAACACCTTGGTTGGTAGGAGTCCAATCTGATTCTTTCATGCCTAACTTACGTGTTGTCTTCAGTGGTATGAAATTGACTGCGAAGCCATCATCTACTAAAGTCATGGGTATATTCTTCTTTAGGCATGTGATTGTGATATACAGAGCGAGGTTGTGACTAGCCCCGAATGGAGGCAAGTCTTCATCTGAGAAAGTAAATCGGTTACTTAGCTTGACTGAATCATGGAAGACCAAGTTGACTACATTGTCAGGTGTAGAGTCGTGTGCTACATTTAGATTTGCCAATGTTTGTAGTACAGCTTGGCGATGGGGAAATGAAGTTGCAACTAATTGCCAGACTGAAAGATCAACCTTTGTCTTTTGTAGTTACTTTAATAGCTGGTCAGTAGATGTACCATCGCCATCATTTGGGGTGACGCAGTGGTCTTAGTAACTGTTAAAGTGAGTGCCCTCAACAATAGTGCGATCACTTAATTAAATCTAATTAACAAGAATGCAAAGGGATGATTAACATTATAGTCAACGGATCCACATTAATTGGTAACAAATGGCTTACTAGAGTTTGACGTTACTGTCGTATGACGGTGGTGATCAGTTGATCCCTTGATGTCACACCGAAAGGACGATTCCCTAATCAAGAAATTTAATTAATTGTATATTGATACAGATTAATTAATCCCTTAATCAGAACGCGTTTACAAGTGAGAAACATATATCTTATTGTAATATGATTAAATAAGATTCAATAATATAATTGTTATATTAGAATGCTTAATGTTTATAAAACATTTGAAATAACCATGATTGGTTGATCATAATTACAATTAGTTGTAGATCATATCAACCAAATATGAGATGACCCATTTTCTATATATGTGATTATAAATTATTACTTAAAATGTTAAGTTTAATTTATTTGACACAGAATTGTATTTAAATTAGTTAAATACATAATTTTATTATAAGATAACATGTCACATGTCACATGTCACATGTGTGACAATTGACAAAATCACAAAATGAAATGGACACCCATATTAACATGGGTGCACAGGTTTTAGTAGGGCATGGGGTGGAGTTTATGTTTTGATTAATTGTTCTAATTGAGGCATAAACATAATGATCACTACCCTATATACCTATAGCGACCCTACCACCTTGTTAAGACAAAAAGCCAAGCATGCCCTCCTTTCCCTAGGAGGTGCCGGCATTAGTGGGTAAATAAGAGAATGTTTTTTCTCTTGTTTACTCACTTGTTAATCTCATATCAAAATAATACAACATCTCACTAGAAATCTCTAAATACTTAGAAACTTTAGGGGTTTCATAGAACTTGTATTTTGTGGATTGAACTCGACATTTCTAAGGTAGAAATTTCGAGTATCATACTTGTTTTTAAGGGTGTTTAACTATTGTACTAGTAAATCAATAGTTGAGTGATTGAAGGGTAAGTCTAGGTGCAACTTATAGGGCTTATAGAAGGGTTCCTACTCTTGGAGCTTTGGAAAATCATCCTAATCATCTACCTCAAGAACAAGTACAAGAAGGTGTCTTGTACTTGTGCTCATACTCAAATAATAACCAATGTGAGGAACATTTTCTTTCTCTATTTTAATTTAAATAGTTTGCATGTAACTAGATCTTGTAACTAATTAAAGAGTTAATTAGTATTACTTAAGAAATTTCTTAAGTTTAGGTATATGAACCTAACAATTGGTATCAGAGCATAGGATGTTGCATGCAATCTGTTTTACAATGTTTTTACGAGTTAAAGTAACAATATAAAACTAGAAAATTAGTGATTTATATGATAAAGTCACGAAATTTTTAAGCATGAAATACCTCCTGGTCCTATAATGAGTATAGGTCATTTGATGATTTATGGAAAATTATTGCTTTATTTAATGATTTTTAGTTAAATAAATCCATTTTAATGAGTAAAATGAACTTTTATTGACTAAAAATAGTTAAATTTAGAATCTGGCCATGTAATTTTAGTATGATATCACATGAATATTTTAACTACTTTATGTAAAATTTGAGATAAATATGATTTTTTTTTGCATGATTTATGATTCTTCATAATTAAAAAGTCATAAATAGTGATTATTTTGGCATAAATGGCTAAAATAATTTTTTTGGCATGAGAAAATTATAATATGTTGCATAAATATTTTAAATATCAGATGTATAATTATAAAATTAATTAGATTAATTTTCGTGTGGTTTTAGTATTTTATTTGATAAAATCGATTAGTAGAAACTATATATTTCTCTAAAATAATTCGAAAGTTTTTGACCTATATTTTGACATGTAGATGTTCCTGGAAATGTTCCAGAATATTCAAAAATTTAATTTTCAAATTTATAAATTATTTTAATTAAATTTTGAATTATTACATAAACGTTATGTGAATAAGGGTAAAAAAACGAGTAATAATGCGAAACCGAGTTGAATTATTGTCAAACAATTAGTGGAGAGTAATTTTAGAGTCCTAAAACAGTTAGGGTAATTAACTTGGGCTTAAATTTTATTTAAGTATTAATTTGTGATTTTAGTTGGTTATTATCACGCATTTCCATAAAACCGGGTTTATATACGATATAAGGTTATTAGGCCGATTTGGCACACTTATATTGCATGAGTTTAAATTATGCTGCATTTTTAATGAATGAATATCATTTTTATTTATGTAATTTTTGGAATTATGTAATTTGTCTTAGTATGACCTTAGTTTTTAATCTATATTACCCGAAATGTATGGGAATATTGATTCGGTTGTAATTTAATGTGATCTCGTATCACTTTTATTTTATTATTTCATTTTATTTTGCAAATGTATAATCGAATAGCGTTGTACTTTTATTATATCATTTGTAATCCCGGAGTTTCCTAAAGACGGTGCCATTTGGAAAGGCGTTCCAAAAGGAAGAAGGTGTCCTTGCGAGGTGTGCAAATGAAGTTCTAGGGACCAAGGAGTTGGTTTCCGAATTTGTAATAGTTAATTTGCTTTTCTATTATTCTAGGAAGGCCATACTAGGAACTTATTTTATGCTTGCATTTTTATTATGTTGCATGCATGCCAAATCGCCACTTAAATCACACATGCATTTTATCGAGTCAATCGACCGCGTCAAATATAATTATCGATAGTTCACCTATTTTGTTCACTTAAAAAGAGATAGATAATATAAATTAACTTGACCTCTATTTTATTAATTGAGATTTAGCCTTAACAAATAGTAGAACCCATAAATCCCAATTTCGTAAGGAAGTAGGTTCGACTCACCGAGGTGCTAAACTTATTACGTTGGGTAAGTGGGGCAATAAATCGTTATTGCATCGAAATTTGGTTGAACTCAACGGAAAGATTCAGGTCTGTGGCCCATGTGTTCCGGGCTAAGGATGACGATAAAGTATTTCATCGACCAAGAATTCAAATTGTAGAATCGGTTAAAGAGTTAACCCACCAAGTAATATTTATAAAGGTCATGGAGTCCGTGACTCACATAAACCCGAATTAATATAGGACTTGGGTCTTGGAATCATTTATGTAATTGGGTAGAGGTCATTATATAAATGTCAAAACTTGTTTAAAATGTTTACAAGTATATTAAAAACGATATATGTTAATGTTTCTTTCATTTTCTCTTTTGTAGTCCAAATCATTTTTAATTCGCAATGTCGGAAAACAACAATAACGAGGTTTGACCTCCACCACTCACCACCGTATCATGGCTAAGATCCTTCATGGATCGTTTTAAACTTGAAAAGAATGGTTCAAACTTCACGGATTGGAATGGGCAACTACGCTTAGCCGCCGAAGGTGACGGTAAGCTTAGTTACCTAACCGAGGCGGCCCCTACCACTCCAAATGCGAGGTCATCGAATGCCACTAGGGAGGCCTATGAGGCCTACCACAAGGAGTCGGCGGCTATCAAGAATGTCTTGATCTTTTCGATGGAGAGCGAGCTTCAACGTAATGCCATTAAAATGGCAACCGCATATGAAATCTATTCTAATATCGTGACCATGTTTTCACGAGCTCCAAGAATTTTGCAATATGAAGCCGCCTCCCAATTTTTCGACCTCAATATGAAGGAGGGTCATAGTGTTAGCCCTCACGTGCTCAAAATGATTGAGTACGTCGAGGTGCTTAAAGAGCAAGGAATAGAGATTCCCGAGCCTCTCATCATTGACCGCATACTTCACTCCCTAAGTAAGATCAAAGGGTTTGTCAACTTTAGGGTGAACTTCAACATGCAAAATGCCACTGTCACGGTTCATGAGTTGCACAAGATGCTTGTGCAAGCCGAACGTGACATTGGTTTTCAAGCTAGCTCTAGTAATGATGTTTTGAAAATCAATGTCAAGAGCAAGGCGAAGTTCAAGAAAAGTGGAGGCAAAGGGAACAAGGGAAACAAGCCCATTCACTCTTATCAAGGCAAAGGGAAAGATATTTTGAATAGCTCTTCCAAAGGCAAGAAGGGAGCCGTGTCAGAAGATAAGTGTCATTATTGTAATGGCACGGGCCATTGGAAGCGCAATTGCTCTAAGTACTTGGGAGACATCAAAGCTGGATGGGTTCTTCCAGTTGGTAATGGTTCTTCCCAAAGTTTTTGTTATTGAGACTCATCTTAACTTTGGTATTTTGATATGAGTTGTGATTCTCACCACCCTTTTTTTTATCACATTTAGGGCATGAGAAGAAGGACATGGCAAAGCAAGCCTAGGAGGATCTACGAGGAAGCTAGGATAACCATTACGTAGAGGAGACCTATGATGGGCTTGGCGACATTTTGCTATTTGTCTTTTATGTTTTTATTGCATTTTAATTATTGGTTTGTTGAACTATTTCATTTCCATGTTTTGACATGGAAAGTATTTTGAATTCCTTTGAACAATAGTTGTATTTTGATGGTGACTTGGCTTTCAACCCAAGTCACTATATCTATGGAATTTGTTTTAATGTTCTTAAACCTTTTCATCATGCAATGTTAGTATCATGAAACATAAATTAAACCGACTACATTGATCTTAAGAGGAATATAATGATTTGATCATTACGAATAACCAAAGTTAAGAATGGGACTCTCACTTTGGCATAGTGACAAGACGTCACAACTTATTTGGGATAAGAAAGGTCAATTGCATAAGTCAAAGTGAGTTGACGAACTCAAACTTGGAGATTTACAATTCATATAAAGCCCCAAGATGAGATCTTTAAATACGCCAATTAGACTCCATACTAGCTATGGAAGGAATAAGAATCCTAAATTTGTTCAAAGACATGGATAAGAGTCCAAGTATTTTGCTTAAATAGAGTGAGTTTATAGAGAACCTAGAATACTAAAGTCTAAACAAATAAGTCTACTATAGTTCGCTCAAAGTTAATAAGAGTTAATAAGAGCATTATACCCCACTTATACCTGGAGGACAAAGTTGTTCGTGACTAAGGAATAGAGCTCATGAAGCTATCCTTACAAGAATTTTCTCATATACACCTAAAGAAATAAAACTGTTTGTGGCTCATGGTACTATCCTTCATGTAAATAAGCGTATTTACTAAAGGATAGAGTGGGAGAAAATATGCCACAAACAAAGACAAGAGAAAATGTTCTTGTGTCATCCAAGGTCGGAAGCTTGTAGTGAAAATATCTACTTTTTGAAAGTGATAAAACTATGATCTATGGGTTAGCGGTTATCATTCTAAATTTAAATTTGTTACATAAAATCCATGTTGTCTAAGATGGATTCTATATAAGTGAAATCAATTGGGTAGGTTTGGACCTCACCAAGATGAATAAAACTTTATTGTAAAGTATGATATATAAGTTAAACTATAACCATCTTTGAGATCCAAGAAAATTGCATCTACACCACGTATATGTATGACAAATGACAAAGAGTTGTTAAACAGTTACCTTTCTAAATGGGCATTTAGAAGTGGACAAGTTGTCGTACAAAACTTAGGAGATCAATGTGTGATCCTAAGAGAACACTCATGGCATAACAAAGAGAATGGTTTCCTCGAATTGTCGAAGAGCCATGAATATGCATGTAGTTAAGTGGGAGATAGATCTATCATGTGTGGACATGAGAATTAATGGGAGTGAAATATCATCATGTACGGACATGAAGATTAGTGGGAGCAAAATATCTTCCATGTCTTGTATGTATGAGACATATTAGTCATTAGGAATGATGTACTAACATTGCCTTCCGTGGAGGAGTGTTTAGGAAATCATTTCTAGATGAAAGACTTGGAAGAAGCATATTGTATCAGAGGCTTGAATATCTCCCATGTCTCGTATGTAGGAGACATATTGGTCATTGGGAATGATGTACTAACATTGCCTTCCGTGGAGGACTGTTTGGGAAATCATTTCTAGATGAAAGACTTGGAGTAGGTATCCAAAATATATGGTGATATATGAGAGAGGATACACATGATTGCTAATGTTTCCACCATTAGGCCAATCATATTTGCCAAGATATGCACATACCTTGATAAGTTGTATGCTTGGAGCATGACAAGTTGATAACAAGTAATCCACTTCAGAGTCATTGGATAGCCTTCAAGAATGACCATGAGATTCTCGAGGAGACCTATGGGTTTATTCTTGTGTTTGGTAATAATAACCTAGTTGCGTGTTAAGTGTCACATGAACCCAAGTTTCCAAACGTGTAAAGGATATGACAAAATCCAAGCCTAAATTTTGTTATAAAAGCGAATAAATAAAAGGGATGATTGAAGTGTCAATCATTGAAAATTCTACAAATTGATTCTTAGTACATAATGATGAGGATGAGGTGGATAACAAGGATCTAACAACTAGACCCTTCCACCAAGATACCCATCATGTGGTTATGATGATAACAAGAGGGAGCATCTTTTGAGATTAAAGAGTCCAACTCTAGATAGAGATCTAAAAGTGTACTTTGAAAACTTCATGTTATTAGGAATAACGATGATTAGAAAGAAAAAGGAGCAATTCATAAAGTTCGAACAAATGAATACATAGTATATTCACCATCCAAGCTTTTATTGCATTTAGACAAGATGACCATGAAGTGTCATGGAACTTGTATACTTTAGATTATATCATATGAAGCAATAAAATTGTGTTGATTGTTCATATAAGATAATCACATTTATCGTTTGAGTTTCTAAAACTCATTTTTGTGCTTTGTTATATCCAAATAGGTTGTAGTGACAACTTTGAACCCTATTAAAGTGAACTGGATTAACATAGCATTAGCCCCTAGTTACTTACATAAGGCGACAACTCAAAGTGACTGGAGTGTGAAGCGATTGATGGCAAGTTCAAGTGCCATAGAGTCATATGAGATGACTAGTCGATGACATAGACAGACTGTATGGGACACGCTGTCGGGCAGTGACCGCTTATAGAGTTCTGGCAATTCCTAAAGCCTGGTCGTGGCGACAGCTACTATAGTATTCTTTTTTAGTCAATTCTTTAGACTAAATACTATTCGCCCAAGTCGGCATAGTTTCTGAGTGACTTTGATTTTTGCCCCAAGCTATTCTGTAAAAAGGGGTGAATGGGCAATAATTGGGTCATGATGGACTGTGAGTGTACGAAGGGAGTGGTGCGATATAAATTGTCCAACCCCTTGTCATGGTTAACAAATATCTCAAGGCCACTCGAGGAGTAGTAAGCTGGAAATGCGTGGCCACGCTCGGAAGATATCTACGGTAGATAATTCCGGTCAGACAGTTACTCTCTAGATCGCGGAAACCACTCTGGATTTGATCACATGCACGTACGACCTGCAAGACACCTTGCATTGTGTGGGAGATTTAAAATAGGACAAGAGAATTGGTGACGCACACTTGTTGCGAACAAGTGGGAGATTGTTGGAGTAAGTGTCCTCAACAATAGTGCGATCACTTAATTAAATCTGATTAACAAGAATGCAAAGGGATGATTAACATTATAGTCAACTCATCCACATTAATCGGTAACGATTAGCTTACTAGAGTTTGACGTTACTGTCGTATGACGGTGGTGATCAGTTCATGCCTTGAGGTCACACCGAAAAGGCGATTCCCTAATCAAGAAAGTTAATTTATTGTATATTGATACATATTAATTAATTCCTTAATCAGAACGAGTTTACAAGTGAGAAACATATATCTTATTGTAATATGGTTAAATAAGATTCAATAATATAATTGTTATATTAGAATGCTTAATGTTTATGAAACATTTGAGATAAGCATGATTGGTTGATCATAATTATAATTAGTTGTAGATCATCTCAACGAAATATGAGATGACCTATTTTATAAATATGTGATTATAAATTATTACTTAAAATGTTAAGTTTAATTTATTTGACATGAAATTGTATTTAAATTAGTTAAATACATAATTTTATTATAAGATAACATGTCACATGTCACATGTCACATGTCACATGTCACATGTGTGACAATTGACAAAATCACAAAATGAAATGGACACCCATATTAACATGGGTGCACCGGCTTTGGTAGGGCATGGGGTGGAGTTTATGTTTTGATTAATTGTTCTAATTAAGGCATAAACATAATGATCACTACCCTATATACCTATAGCCACCCTACCACCTTGTTAAGACAAAAAGCCAAGCATGCCCTCCCTTCCCTAGGGGGTGCTGGCGTTAGTGGATAAATAAGAGGATGTTTTTCCTCTTGTTTACTCACTTGTTAATCTCATATCAAAATAATACAACATCTCACTAGAAATCTCTAAATACTTAGAAACGTTAGAAGTTTCTCAGAACTTGTATTTTGTGGATTGAACTCGACATTTCTAAGGTAATATTTCGAGTATCATACTTGTTTTTAAGGGTGCTTAACTGTAACACCCGCAAATGTACCCTATTTTTATAGTAAAAATATTATACGGATACTTTTCAGCGAAATTTAGTTTTAATTTAGAATTAAATTTCCCGTGTCTAATTTAGAATTTCCGAGTTCGTTTTCGGACTTTACGCGAGATTCCGAGCAAGTTACGTCTTAAAACGTTTTTGGGCTTTTTCTCATGTTTTCGACTTACTTCTTCATATACTCCCTCACAACCCTAACTCCCTTATTAAATCTTCTTCTTCTTCCTCACCAAGTAAACACCAAAACCTAGCCTCCATATTTGCTCAAGTCTTAATATTGATCCTACGCCTTCATTTCTTGCTCAAATTCACTAAGGTTCGTCTTATTCTTTCCCTCCCATCGTCCTCTATCCGTATTGGTAATAAAATTACCGTCTTTCTCAGTTTTCAATTTATCCGTCTTTCTCAAAGGTGAATTATATTCATCTTTTATTATCTAATTGTAGGTGGACACTTTCTAGACCCCGACAAAGATTACTATCTAGTGGAGGAAGTCTTAGGAATCGATTAAAGACGCAAAAAGGTAACGGTGAAGGGTTACACGATATCATTACGTGTTTTAATGTGTTTTTGATGTTAGTAAACGTAATTAGGATAGGATTGGTATTCATAGAATTTGTGTTTGTTGATGATGGTTGTTGTTTGTTAATAATTGTTGATGATTATTGATAGTTGATAGTAGTTATTGATGATTGTTGAAAATGGATGTTGATTATGTTGTTCTCGGGTAGAAGTGTTCCCAGCCGGGTACCCGGCCGCCGGTCCCCCTGACCGGCTGGGACTCACTACACTGACCCCTTTTCGTAAAATGTTCATATCTCCTTCGTTACTTGCTTGTTTTAGGCTTGTGACCTACCGTTGGAACCGTAAGAGGATAAGCTATCACCTCCACTTGGAATTTATGCATTTTCATGTCTATAATTCTAGTTATGACCGTTTGCATTGGACCCTTGTTTTAGTTAGTTTCCAAACTTGTTGTTTTGAGATAAGATCTATGTTTCCTATTTATTATGCTTCTTAAACTTGGTCTAATGCTTATGTATCATGTATTGATTTATGTTTATCATAGTTACATTTATATAATTGCCCTATTCTCATGCTTGGTGACGGTTTTTCATATATCCCACTTTGAGTCGATTTTACAAATGTTACGGTTTGAGCACTAATTTTCTATGTGATTTGTACTCTCATTCCCTTGGCTACCTCCACGTTCTTAAGGCTGGAACGTCGGAACAGGGAGTGTATCCTTACTGCTTAATTGCATGTGTTAGTGGGCATATGACGACATTGTTGGGAGGCGAACGCTTTGCGTTGATCGACCCGGCCGTCAAATGCTGTATACTTGTGAGGTGGTGTCATTTGCATGTAGCGTACCACTTGTTGTGAGGCTTGTGCTCTTTTCCGCCTCTTTCGTGAATGTCGACCGAATTTGGGGTACTCGGCGTCTATGATTGACCGAGTCTTGGATGCGAAATGTCATCGCATGTCGAATCGGAAAACGTTTATTCCGAGAGTATGGCCAGGTTTAGGCTAGGACCGTATTATTATCGTCGTTCTACCAGGAGGAAATTAGTCTACATATACGAAATATAGCATCGTGTATGCGTTCAGGGAAATGTTTTATCCCGTGGATGCCTTTTAATCATACTTGCCATGTACACGGTGCTAGTGCATTTCATTTACCGTGAGAGATGTCGTCAACGTATTGGACGTTTGGTTGGATGATTATATGATTGATTATTCATGATCTTTGGGTGACTTGGCATGGTTTGTTTGTCGAGTCTCAATCTTATCAAACTTATGCCGCTAACGGTGAGATGAAAGCCCTAGTGAGTGTATATGGTTGCCTAAGAGTGTCTTCCCCGAGTCTATCTATAATATGATGGTTACGGCTTTGTACTTCATGTATCGATATTCTTATATATTGAATTGCCTATTTATCCTTCTCGTATTTCACATGTATATCTATATATGCATGCTTCTACTTTTGTATTTCCGTTTATGTACGTTTAATGTGATATGGCTGGGAGAACCCGGAGTTACTCCCCACTGACTGTGGCGTTCATGTTTTTCATGAATGAACAGGTTGCTTGATTGGATGGCTTTTTGCTGTGGTATTTTGGGTTCGGGTGTGAGCTAGCGGGCGTTGGCCTGGATGAGTCACCTCTAGACGTTGTTTAGCTAGTTGCTAATAACTTTGATGTTGGATAGCATTTT
>JAIUZE010019600.1:0-26196 GCA_022085475.1 Heliosperma pusillum
GTCAAGAAAGTCAAACTCGACTCAAAAGTCAAGAA
The DNA here is from genome assembly GCA_022085475.1 of Heliosperma pusillum. Classification (NCBI taxonomy): domain Eukaryota; kingdom Viridiplantae; phylum Streptophyta; class Magnoliopsida; order Caryophyllales; family Caryophyllaceae; genus Heliosperma; species Heliosperma pusillum. The sequence continues at coordinate 36 of JAIUZE010019600.1, forward strand.
AAGTCAAACTCGACTCAAAGTCAAGAAAAGTCAAACTCGACTCAAAAGTCAAGAAAAGTCAAACTCGACTCAAAAGTCAAGAAAAGTCAAACTCGCCTTAAAACGGGATTTTCATGGAATCTCGCAGAAATTCCAAATACGAACTCGGAAATTCTAAATTCGACTCGAAACATAAAAAGCTAATTTAAAACTTAAATTTGCTGAAAAGGTTTCGTAAAATATTTCTACTAGAAAAATAGGGTACATTTCCGGGTGTTATACTAAATCTATATATATATATAGATATATATATATATATAATCAAGATCCGGTGCAAACGACCACTCGGTGCAAAAAGTGGAAACGTACAGTCATGGCTTATTCCACTCCCGTGTCAGTTGCAAATTCACTTAATAAAACCAAATATTTAATTCACCCAAACCATCATCACTCTTAACAAATTAAAACAACACTACCTCCCACAATTATAACCACAGAAACATTCTACCCAAACTCAAATCTCACTTAATCACTCATCCCTATCTACCAGACTACTACTAGACTCCGTCAACCACTACAATCACAGCCAAAACTACCGTCGACATCATCGTCAACACCGTAAGTCACTGACAATATGTTACTCCACCATTAATCGCCTACACCAAACACCTCCGTCGCCCATATTCTGCATCCCAAAACGCTGACAGTGACTGATTGTGAATAAGAGAATCGTCAGCGTTTCGCCGGAGCCGTGTCACGCCTTCTTCTCTTACCTTTTCCCCTTCCATTCTTCCCTTCTCTGGTGCTGAAATAGAAGGTTCTCCGACTAAAGGATTGCTTGCGCGTCACGGATTTTTGCTGGCAGTGCAAGATGGCTATTGATAATGGTGGGGAAGAAGCTGTGCGTGGTGTTTAATGTGCCGTGGTGTTTAACCAATCAAAATTTAGTGTATATGGTTTATATTTTGACGTATCTCAACGTAATTTTAATGTACCTAAGAACTACTTTTTTGTATCTACGTTAATGTCCATTAAAATAGTGGCTAGGTACACAAAATTAGTAATTTAGTACAAAAAATTGATCTTAAGTACATCAATATTTAAAACATATATACTAATTTCTTAGCTCCAATAGTGATGAATCTGGTGATAAGAACGAAGAAAGTGCTGCGAAATAAGGCGACGACGTTAGTCTCTCCACCGGCATCTTGTTAGCGGCGACGGTCTGTGCCAGTACTCAGTTGGTTTTGGGTACTGTGTTATTAATAGGGTTATTACTTATTAATGCCATGTGTTTATAATGTAGTGTTCTATGGGTAATGTTGTGTGTTTATAATTTGGTGGGTAGTAGAATAAGATGAGATTTGTGAATTAATGTCAGGGAGTGATAAATGTGTGAATGGAGATGAAAATAGTTGTGTATCATTCATGCGTTAATGATTTATGTACATGTAGGTCGTTTGCACTTTTTCCCACCGAGTGGTCGTTTCCACCGGATCCTAAATATATATATAAGAATTGATTCATGTGAGGCACCCTTCTTAGGGTGAGGCAGTTGTACCCATCATAACCATCAGATCTAAAACATATGGACGCTTCAGATTGTGCCACGTGCCCCCTACAAAACTCATGACCACCTGAGATTTTCCCCTAATTACTCCTCATTTACTCATCTTCCCTTCTCTCTCTTCTTATCTCAATTTCCACCCTCTTTCTCTCTCTTCCACACTCCATTTTCACTGTTTCTCTTGCGCAAAACCTACACAATATTGGGCAAATCCTCCATTTTCGATCTCGACCTTCGTCATTTTCGATCGCCAGCGATCTAGCTCCTTTTTCTCATCCTAATTTTGTTAATGCAACTCCTTAATTGTATAAACTGAGTTGAGCTTTTTTTTTTTTTTTCAATTTTCTCTGTTTTTCTACTCTTATTTGTATCATTCATTTCTTTCCTTTAGTATTTCAAACCTAGATTTTGTTTTTCTGCGTTTTCGTTCAATTAATTTATGCATTTTGTTCATTCAACTACTTAATTAGTTTATGTACTGAGTTGAGCTTATGTTTTGCAGGTTTCGATTGTTTTCTACCCTGCTTTATCAATTCTAGTTCGGTTTTGAGGTACTTTCATTACTTCTCCATTCTTTTGTGCTCGACTTGAGTTTTTGTCATTTTCATGTGATTTTTGTGATGTTGAATTTAATCAGAGATTTCATACCTAGACGCTGACCCTGACGCAACTTCATCTGTTGTGGCAAACACAACTTCATCTCTTGACCCTGACGCTCAGCCTGATTCTCAGCCAACACACAACACATACCATATGCCTCCAGAACAGGAACACATGCCTCCATAACAGCTTCATTTATCTCATGTTGTGGCAAACACAACTTTTCATGTTATCCTTTTAACACCTTCACCTTTGTTAGCAAATACAAATGTTAACCCTTCCCCTGTTATTCATCATCCAAATGTCATTGTAATATCAGATACTCCACTTTCACATAAACCATCTAACAGTAGACAAGCGGTGTACACTCGTCATCGATACCCACGTTTAGCACAGTTAGATGAGGTAACAGATGTTCCATGCAGTTCCCCAACAACGGTCCATGTGCCATTTCCTCTATGTCCAGTGGAAGTTCATGATAATACTGATTTTGACATTCCTGACAATGACAATGAAATTCCAGATAATGTTCGAGGTAAGAGGGTTGCATTTGCCGCGGAGGTGTTTCGGTCTCCTTATCTCCAAAGAAACATTAGTCTTCTTGTGGATCTGAATCAAGCCGAGAAAAAGATACTTGATTTCATACTTGGTGATTCATATGATGAAAGGTATTTCTTTTGTTTAAAAAAGAATTCTATTATTTGTGATGATACTATTAGTTTACTATTTTCATTTTTACTTTTGTCCAACGGATTTTTTATTTTTGGTATAAAGTGAGTTTCTGTTCAGAAGTCAAAGTAGCACATTGACAAGGAGCGAATTGAAGACTGTCGTTGAAGGTGATAGAGTATCATCTCATGTCATACATGTTTGGTGTGAGATCCTGAACAATAACGAGAGATTGAGATCACGTGATTCTCCTTGTCGTTTATTTGTGTCATTTCCAAAACACATTGTTAGTACTATCTATTATATCCAAGTCCTATTTATATGTTGTGCACTTACAATTGATACTGACATATATTCCTTTTTTTTTTCTTCTAGAACCTAAACAATGTTGATGTTGCTGGAGCTTCATTAGTAAGTATTTTGTGTGTTTCCATTTAAATTTCAACCTCAGTTCATTTCTGTCCATTCTTATTTAGTGTATTTTTATGCCTTTTTCATATTTTCACTCCAATCACCGTTTGCTCATGCCCACCATTTTTGTTTTGTTTCAACTTGGGAAATAACAAATTGCAAATCATTCATCCTATGAAGGACACGGCTGTTACATATGCTGATTACATACAACCTACGGTACATTTGTTTTTCTTTTGCTTTTGGGCATTTATGTTGTGTGGGTTCTTCAAAATTGACCTTTTCTAAGTAGGGTATTTGTTGGTGAATCCTACAGCTAAGGTTTGTGAAACTCATACTTATGTGTTGTGAATCTAGTACCTTATTTTTCCGTTAGAAAATAGGAATGCCCTTACTCATCTTGTACACCTAGTGGTTAGTTGCCTATGAAAGGGCCAGTGGTCTCTTGGCAATGTAGATGGAGTCTCGATGAGGACAGTTTGGTTCGGTCCTGTTTAAGAACATTTTAGGATTGATCCATAAGATCCTAAATCCGTCCGGGTGGGGGTGGGTTGGAACTTAGAGTAGATTAGCTTAAAGGGACTTTGACCTGGACTCGTTCATGGGAGGGCCATGTTAGGCCGGTTGACAATGGAATTGACTTTTTGTCGTATATGTAAAAATAGGAATTGTTAACCTTGGACTCGTTCATGGGAGGGTCAGGTTAGATCGGTGTACTTATTTTGTGAATCTAAACGCTAAGTTATGTGAATCTTGCACTTTTGAATTGTTAACCTTGGACTTAACTTTGTGAAACTACATAAAATAAGGTGTTAAACCGAAATATGATGAAAAAAATGGAACAAGAAAACTAATCTCTCTTTTGTTCATACAGAAAGACTTGCTCATCAGCCTTCTAGAACAAAAGTTGCCAGTTTTAACATCTGTTTCTTGGATGATGCCTGAGGTATTTATCCCTAAGTCAAGCTTGAATTGTGATCAAATTGACAATGGACTCCACTTGTTGCGCATATTGGAGACTTTCAAAGGCTCCAAAAATTGTTATTCAATAGGCTTAATGAATGTAAGATTACTTTTTCAACATCCACTTTTTATTTATACATTGATAAAACAGATTACATGCATTTGAAACACTTTAAAATTATATGATTTTTCATTTGTAGAAAACACAACTCACGCGTTATGCATTGAAGGTGTGCCATCGCATTATTACATGCAATGAAAACATATTACGAAAAAAAGTTCAAAAAAGTCGGATCAAATTAAATTGCATCGCCAAAAATAGAGTAACATCTTATCGATTCAGCATCCGTCCAAAATATCCTTGATAGACAATTATCTAAATCTGTTTCATATGCAAATTGGAGCCCTTTTGTTTCACGGAGGGTTATGAAACGTGACAAGAACATTTCTGCATCCTTATCCTTTATAAAACACTTCACATCTCGTTGGAAATTCTTGAATTGCGAAAGTGAACCTTCTACATTCTCGTAACCCCATGTTGCTCCTTGCATAATTGATATGTTTTACAAGCCCCAACATTCGCCTTCGAATTGTTGATTATAGTTTGCTTATGATACTTAGACAGATTTTCGGCAAGTTTCTGAAATTCCCTATCTTTAACCGAAATCAATTCGTGATTGTGAGCCTCATGGAATTGTTCAACCTTGTACGCCTTTCCATCGACTACGAATTTGATCATTACTTTACAACCCCACCTTTTAATTTTGGTTATTCAGGTAAATTTTTGCGTACTAGAACATTCAATTTCATCTCCGCCTCTGCTTGATTTTGCACCAGATTTAGCTCCGGATTTAACCCCGGATTTAGCACTGGATTTTGCACTTGTAGCGTCAGATTTTGCACCGATTATACCGATTATAGGGCGTCTCTTCCTCTTATTAAAACCTTCACGATGGCAAAGAAGGACTTTTGTTCGAACCTCACCGTGTCGGGATCTCTTAGTTGAAGACTTTCTTGATTCAAACCCAGAAGCAAGAGCATAAATTTCATAGAACTTCATCGCTTTTTCTATGCTCACAAATCTTTTGCCGATCACAGGGGTAAAATTTTCTTCAACCCTACTTATCCATTCCTCACTGCCACCCGGTGTGTAACATAAAATAGGAGACATAGTGAATACTGTAGGGGTTGTTAAGACATTAGAACCCTCACCACCCTCACCACTCTCACTAGAACCAACATTAGAACCCTCACCACCCTCACCATAACCAACATTAGAACCAGAAGCCACACGAGCATTAACAGAAACATTATCCTCTCTGTTGGAGTTCGCATTGGAATCAACACCTAAGAAAATAAAAAGTCATCAAATCAAGTCTCATATTCAAGAATCATATCTTATTTTGTGAATCCTAGTGCCTATTTTGTGAATCTTATATCTTATTTTGTGAAACTTGATCATAAACTTGATCATAAATTGTTCAAATCGTTTTCATGAGAGTTTTCATAGGAGTTTCACAAACTAATATCCCACATTCAATAACCTTAGCTGTAGGATTCACAAACAGATGCCCTACTTTGACAAATAAAATTCCTAATTTTGAAGTAGTTTCACAAACTTGAGTCGAAGATTCACAACACAAAAAGTCAAGGCTCACAAACCCTAGCTATAATTAAATACTGAACATGACGGAACGATTATTATAAGTTTCGCAAAATCATGTCTTATTTTGTGAATCCTAGTGGCTATTTTGTGAATCTTATATCTTATTTTGTGAAACTTGATCAAAAATTGTTCAAATTGTTTTCATGAGAGTTTTCATAGGGGTATCACAAACTAAGATCTCACATTCACAAACCTTAGCTGTAGGATTCACAAACAGATGCCCTACTTTAACAAATAAAATTCCTAATTTTCAAGTAGTTTCACAAACTTGGGTCGAAGATTCACAACACAAAAAGTCAAGGTTCACAAACCCTAGCTATAATTAAGTACTGAACATGACGGAACGATTATTATAAGTTTCGCAAAATCATGTCTTATTTTGTGAATCCTAGGGGCTATTTTGTGAATCTTATATCTTATTGTGTGAAACTTGTTCAAATTGTTTTCATAAGAGTTTTCATAGGAGTTTCACAAACTAAGATCCCACATTCACAAACCTTAGATGTAGGATTCACAAAAGATGCCCTACTTTAAGAAGGAAATTTTTTCACAAACAGACGTAGCAAGTATTATAACGATCACAAAATCAAGTCTTTATTGCACAGCAACCATAAACACCAACACCAAGTGTTAAATTCACAAAATCGAAATGAAAGCGGCAAAACATATACCTGTTTCAATAGAACTATATTATTTGTAATATCTACAATCTCCATAACAATCAGAGCTGCAAAACGTCAAAATCAACGTTGTAATTAATAAGAAATGACGAGGTTAACAAAAAAGTATGAAATTACCTGAATTATATCCTAAATTAATCAACTATTTAATGAATATGCTCAATTTTGATGAAAGTATGAAATTACCTGAAAATTAATTGAAATTTTCTTCTGAATTTTGCTAAGCTCACGTTGTTGTATGTTGTTTCGATAATATCGATGTCCAATTTCGTAGAATCGCAGCAGAGAGAAATTGATTGAAATTAAGAACGTTGATATTTGGGTTGTTCACGTTGTTGTTCGATCTTACGAATAAGCAGAGAGAAAGTGTTTGGTGGAAATTGTGAATGTGAATTTGGGTTTGGTGTTTACGTAAGATAGAGAGTGTTTGACCTAATTAGGAATTACCCCTAATTGTTTGTTAGCCCAACACGACTTGAGTTAGCCCAACGAAATAGTATCAGTCCAGTGAGAAGTTTGGTGAGGCAGGCTGCCTCGCCATAATTAGCTGCCTCACCAGATTCAGCCTCTATATATATATATTCATAGCACAAATAGACAACAAAAAAATTATTGATAAATTAAATAGTTAAATTTATCATATCTAACTTGTAAAAATTACAAAATTGGAATTGAGCGAATTGAACTTGGCCGTCTAAGCTAATAGAATTTGAAATTAACAATCAAATTACAAGTTGGGAAATTGAAATTTTATGTCGATCGTCAAAGCAATAAAGGACTAAGTTATCAATATTCATAGCATAAATAGACACCATAGTCTTATAACAAATTTATTGATAAATTAAGTTCATCATAGAGAAATTGGAATTAACAATCTAGATTACAAAAATAAAAGTGAACGAATTGAAATTGGTCGTCAAATCAAATAAAATTTGAAATTAACAATCAATGTATTAAATCGGAAAATTGGAATTTTAATGTTCGGAGCAAACAAGGAGGGACTCGAGGGGAAGTTATAGTTTCAAAAAAACTAATCCGAAAGGAGTTAAGAAAGCTCGAACCCCTACCACTTCTCCAATGTACACAGACTTTAATCACTGCACCCAACAACTGTTCTTGTCCTATATTGCACGTAAATGTTATACATAGTTTGTGTGAACATTTTTTAAAAATAAAAGAAAAATTCAAAATCCGAAGGGCGGAAGATGACAACCGTGCCCTTGGTTAATTTTCCTAAATGGTCGGAAGATGAAGTAATACTTGGTACGAAAAAATATTTGGTTGGAAGATAAAGTAATACTCAGTAAGAAAAAAGAATTCCCTCTTATAAAAAAATTCCTACATTCGTCAGTGGTACGGCCCTACGAATACCGTTTGGAGTGGCTATTGTTAGTATGTGTCTCGTATGTCGCTTACGCAATATGTTGTGCAGTTTGATTCAGACGAGTGATATAAACTAAAGAAGAAACGAGGTCTTTGCAAATTACACGTGCCTTATTCGATGTCAGTGTTGTGTATGCCAATCACAATTGCTTCTACGTGTTTTTGCATGATATTTGGAAATATTGTGGGCAAGTGGCACTTTCCTTATTTATTTAGGTATGGATTGTCTAATCCTTCGTAAACTGGTTTCTTTAGTTTAGTAATTTTATTATGTTTGTTTATTAGTTAATTATTCCTAATTCGATTAGTCTTAGTTAAGGTAGTTTACTATATAAACACTACCTTAGCCTAGCTATTCTTTAAGGAGAGATTTGTGAGGCAAACACATTGAGAGTTTTAAGAGGCGGATCTAGAAAAACTTTGTGCTCATCTTTTGTAATCTGTAATTCTTCCGACATAGTGAAATATATTTTCCCTCACCCTTGTGGACGTAGCTATCACATTGATAGTGAACCACGTAAATCTTGTGTCTTTTATTTATTGCATCTACTCCAAGACGCTTCCGCGCACAACAATTGGTATCAGAGCCTTGAGTTATAGATCCAGGAGAAGAAGATGTCAAGTAAGACTACAAGAATTGAGAAGTTCGATGGGAGGAATAGTTATGCACTATGGCAGTTGAAGATGAGGGCTTTGCTAAAAGAAAAGTGTATCTGGAAACCCTTGACGCAGGGTTTCTCCACGAAGGTGAAGAAGACCGAAGCTTCTGTTTCGGGTGTTGAACCTAGGATGATTGAGACGGAAGATCCTGCCTTGGTAACAATGGAGGAGAGGGCTCATTCATCGATCTTATTGAGTTTGTCAGACGATGTCCTAACTGAGGTAGCTGGTGAGTTGTTTGTTGCGGGTTTATGGCTGAAATTGGAGAGTTTGTACATGACAAAGTCACTCACCCATAAGTTGTTGTTGAAACAACGTCTGTTCTCATTCAAGATGCAATTAGGTATGTCACTTCGTGATCATCTAGACAAATATAATACTATATTTCTAGATCTGCGTAATATAGATGTTAAGATTGAGGATGAAGATGCTGCTTTAATTCTGCTGGTTTCTTTACCTGCGTCATATGAGAATTTAGTGGATTCTTTTGTTCTTGGTAAAGAAACATTAACCCTAGAGGAAGTGAAGTCAGCACTTTGCACTACGGATTTGCGTCAAAAGGCAACTGTTGACTTAACAGACGGATCAGGGGCAAGCTTAGTTGTTAATAAGGCTAAGAAAGGTAGATCTTATAAGAAAAAGGCTAAGGCTAAATTTCAAGAGACCAATAATGCTACTAATTATGTTATCTGTTTTCTATGTAAAGAACCCGGGGATAAAAGACCTAGTTGTCCTAAGTTGAAAACTAAGTCTAATGCGGCTGTAGTTCAAAGTAAGAATACAGAGTACGATTCTGAGGCGGACTATGCTCTTGCGGTTGACTATATTCGTCTTATTGATCGTTGGATTCTGGATTCTGGTTGTTCTTATCATATGTGTCCACACAAGCATTGGTTTAATACTTATGAGTCCTCTAATGGGGTCACGTTGTTGTTGGTAACAATGCTACTTGTAAAGTAGTGGGTATAGGGTCAATCAAGGTGAAGACTACTGAGGGTAAGATTTGTGCTTTGACTAATGTCAGACATGTTCCAGCTTTAGGGAAAAATATTATTTCACTTGGTGCATTAAGTGATTTAGGATATGAGTTCCGGGGTAAAGGGAAGAATTTGTTTATCATGAAGGGTTCTAGTTTGGTGCTGAAAGGTGTCAAACAAAATACCTTGTATGTCTTACAAGGTGAAACACTGACTAGTTCTGCAGTTTGTACGCCCGTAAATCACGAAGAGATGACTAAGCTTTGACATAAAAGGCTTGGTCATATGGGTTAGAGAGGGATGCAACTATTGTCTAAGAGAGATCTTCATAAAGGTGTCAAGGTGAGGAACCTTGAGTTTTGTGAACATTGTGTGTTTGGTAAGAACCATGGATCTAAATTTAGCGAGGGTGTTCATAGAACAAAAGAAGTCCTTGATTATATTCATTCAGATGTCTGGGGGCCTGCTCGAGTTGAAGGTATGGGAGGATATCATTATTTTGTTACTTTTATTGATGATTATTCGAGGTACACATGGCTTAGGTTTCTTAAGCATAAGAGTGAGGCTTTCAAAGTCTTTGTGCAATGGAAGACTTTGGTGGAAAATCATAAAGGTAAGAAGATCAAGAAGCTACGAACGGACAATGATTTGGAATTCTGTTTAGGAGAATTCGATGCGTTCTGTAAGAATGAGGGTATTGCGAGGCATCATACCGTCAGGGGTACACCACAGCAGAACGGTGTAGCATAACGAATGAATTAGACACTGTTAGAGAGAGTTCGATGCATGCTCTCTAATGCAGGTCTTGCAAGAAGGTACTGGAGTGAAGCTGTTCTTACATCTTGTTACTTGATTAATCGTGGGCTTCATATGAGAATTGACTGCAATATTCCTTATAAGTTATGGAGCTACAATGTACCGGATTACTCTAAACTTAGAGTCTTTGGATATGTAGCTTATTATCATGTAAAAGATAGTAAGCTGGATCCAAGGGTTAGGAAGGGATGCTTTCTGGGATATGGAGATGGAGTTAAGGGGTTCAAGATTTGGTCTCCCTCAGAGAGTCGTGTTATTATTAGCATGGATGTAACCTTTGATGAAAATTCAATGTTTAATTTCTAAGGAGGTGTCTGAGGGTGTTGAAAAGAGTAAGAGTGCCGAGAAAGAGGTGGAGTTTGAGGTGGCTCTTGCCACTTTATCTATGTTTCCACGAGTTGTGATTGAGGAGGATGCCGAACCAGTTACTTCTAGTCCTGTAACTACTCCACATGAGGAGGAAAGTGATCAGAATGAGTCTTCTAATCAACCAACTGATCCTGCTACCTTGCCTAAACGTGTAAGTAAGATGACCACGAGGTTAATTGAGGAGCTTGAAGGCCGCAAGGTTTGTGGCAATAATTGTTATGCTGAGGAGATGGTTGGTTATGCATTACAGGTAGCTGATGAAATTGAGTATGAAGCACCATCATCTTATAAAGAAGCAATTGTTAGTAGTGAGTCAGTGCAATGGCTTGCTGCTATGGGTGAAGAGATGAAGTCTCTTTACAAAAATAATACTTGGGAACTTGTGCCACCACCAAAAGGGAGAAAGTTGATAGGGTGCAAATGGGTGTTCAAGAAAAAGGAAGGAACTTTAGAAGCTGAGACAATTAGATACAAGGCTAGACTTGTTGCAAAGGGGTTCACTCAGATAGAGGGAGTTGATTATGTGGAGATTTTCTCTCCTGTTGTAAGACACACTTCTATTCGTGTGTTACTAGCAATAGTGACACATTATGATTATGAGCTTGAGCAACTTGATGTCAAGACTGCTTTCGTTCACGGGGAGTTGGAGGAAGAGATTGTAATGAAGCAGCCTGAAGGGTTCGAAATTCCAGGGAAAGAGCATTTTTCCTGTCATTTGAAGAGGTCCTTATATGGGCTTAAACAATCTCCAAGGCAATGGTACAAAAGATTTGACACTTTTATGGTAGAGCATGGGTATGAGAGAAACCCATATGATTGTTGTGTTTATCATAACAAGCTAGAAGGTGGGTCTTTGATTTATTTACTCTTATATGTTTATGATATGCTTGTTGCTGCTAAGAAAAGGTCGGATGTTGATAAATTAAAGAAGCTACTCAGCTCAGAGTTCGATATGAAGGATCTAGGATCCGCGAAGAAGATATTAGGGATGTATATTTACAGGGATCGTTCTAAAAGGAAGCTTTTCTTATCTCTGAAAGGCTACATTGAGAAGATACTTAGCCGTTTTGGTATGAGTACTACTAAACCTTTAAATACTCCTTATGTTGTCGGTAAGTTAACTATATCTTTTGCACCTCAAACTGAAGCTGCGAAGTCTTATATGTCAACGGTTCTTTATGCTAGTGCAGTTGGCAGTTTAATGTATGCCATGGTTTGCACTAGGCCAAATATTGCACATGCAGTTAGTGTTGTTAGCAGGTTTACGGCTCAACCTGGAAAAAGAACACTGGTTAGCGGTGAAGAGAATTCTTCGCTATATGAGAGGAACGGCGGATGTTGGCCTTGTTTATGGGAATGTTGATGATTTTTTGGTTGTTGGATATTCTGATTCCGACTATGCTGCAGATGTAGATAGCAGGAGGTCCGTAACCGGGTATGTTTTTACACTTGGTGGTTCTGTTGTTAGTTGAAAGTCTACTCTTCAATCTTCTGTGACTTTGTCAACCACGGAGGCTGAGTATATGGCTTTGACTGCGGCTGCTATGGAGGCTATATGGTTAAAGGGGCTTGTAAGTAAGCTTGGTCTACATCAAGAGATCGCTTCGTTATATTGTGATAGCTTAAGTGCTACTTGTTTGCCGAAGGATCAAGTGCACCATGATAGAACCAAGCACATAGGTGTCAGATATCATTTTCTGAGGAACGAGAAAAGAATCAAGGTGAAGAAAGTGGGAACAGCTGACAATCCTGCAGATTGCTTCACTAAGCCGGTTCCATTCAGCAAGTTCAAACATTGCTTGGACTTGTTGAATATAGACAGTTATGTCTAAACCCTTCGGGGTGCTGAGCTCGAGGTGGAGCCTTGAGCGGCCCGGTGCAGGGCTAAATGGACGCAGGCCTAGTCCAGGGCTTATTGGATGGCAGACCCAGTCCACGGTATACTGGATGGTTATAGACTCAAGTTGGAGTCTATGGTGTTCTAGTGTGAGCGCTTATTTGCTGGAACATGGTAGATACTTGTCTACTTGAGAGTGACATGTATAGTGGTTGAGTGGTTTGGAGGTCGATTGCTAAATGCGACTATCCGAGTCAAGATGGAGAATTGTTAGTATGTGACTCGTATGTCGCTTACGAAATATGTCGTGGAGTTTGATTCAGACGAGTGATATAAACTAAAGAAGAAACGAGGTCTTTGCAAATTACACGTGTCTTATTCAATGTTAGTGTTGTGTATGCCAAGCACAATTGCTTCTACGTGTTTTTGCATGATATTTGGAAAGATTGTGGGCAAGTGGCACTTTCCTTATTTATTTAGGTATGGATTGCCTAATCATCCGTATACTGGTTTCTTTAGTTTAGTAATTTTATTATGTTTGTTTATTAGTTAATTATTCCTAATTCGATTAGTCTTAGTTAAGGTAACTTACTATATAAACACTACCTTAACCTAGCTATTCTTTAAGGAGAGATTTGTGAGGCAAACACATTGAGAGTTTTAAGAGGCAGATCTATAATAACTCTGTGCTCATCTTTTGTAATCTGTAACTCTCCCGACATAGTGAAATATTTTTTCCCTCGCCCTTGTGGACGTAGCTATCACATTGATAGTGAACCACTTAAATCTTATGTCTTTTATTTATTGCATCTACTCCAAGACGCTTCCGCGCACAACAGCTATCTTAAATCGAGGTGTCTCATATAAATCAGCCTCCGATGCTAAATCAGAGCTTAGACATTGTAAAGCCTTGTTGCTTTAGGTGTAACAATTGACACATTAAAAAAAGGTTTTCATGTATTGTGAAATATGCAAACATAATGGTTAAGTTTTGTGCGCATTGTAACCACAATTTGATATGTCAATTGATACGACAATGTACTCCGTAAAATGACCAACCAAACTAAGGGAGTAAGGCTCTGTTCTTTTGGACTGAAATCGTCTGAACTGAACTGAACTGAATTGAACTTATTGGATCTGAACTGAACTGAACTGAACTTAATGGACCTGAACTGAACTGAACTGAACTGAACTGAACTGAACTGAACTGATCTGAACTGAGCTGAACTGAACTGAACTGAACTAATAAAAAGATTATGACAATAATAATATATTATAATAATATTAATCATTAGTAATAATAATATTATACTAATATAATAAAATAATAATATAATAAGATATATAAAAATAAAATAATAATATAATAATAATGTAATAATAATAATAGTAAAATAGTAATATTACTTATCTAATTAATAATAATAACATAATATAGTAATAAATAAATTAAAAATAGTAATTAAAATAAATATGATAAGTATAATTTAATAATATGATATTATAAATAATAATAATAATATATTAAACATTAGTATAATACTATATTTATATAATATGATAATAATATTATAAAATATTAATATAAATGATAACATTATTAGTAATAATATAATATAGTAATAAATATATTAACAAAAGTATCTGAAGAATTAATAAGATCAAGTATAATATAATAATATAAATGATATAAATACTATTAATAGTAAATATAAATAATAATAATATTGTGAATATATTAATAAAAAATTATAAATAATATAACAAAATAATAATAATAATAATAATAATAAATGTTAGTAATACTAATATTTCCATTAATTAATCGTAATAATATAATAATAAATAAATAAATTTAATATAAATATAATAATAAAAATAAAAATAAAAATTATAATAATAAATAATAGTAATATACTAATAAATTTTAAAAAATATATTAATATAATAATAAAAAATTAATTAATATAATAATAACAATGATAATAGTAATAATAATAATAATGTTGAAATAAAGTAAGTTGATCTGAACTGAACTGATCTGAACTGAACTGAACTGAACTGAACTGAACTTATTGGAGCTGAACTGAACAAAATTGACGCTACATTTGATACGGCAATGTACTTCGTAAAATGACCAGCCAGACTAATTATTACGAGTCTGGTATCATTTGGTACGTAAGCCAAAGTAACAAAATCCATTATCAAATTTCTTGCAGAACTGAGCTTGTGGCATATAATGAAGAAAGATGAAATTGAGTATTTAAGAAAAATGAGTTGAAATGTGGTGCGGGTTAAAGACTTAAAGGTGGGGGTCGAGAACTAAATATGCGGCTGGGTCCTTTAATTTAAACGACTACTTACATATTTACCATTAAGGTAAAAGTCAAACCAGATTTTAGTTCTGAGTTTGTTTTAATGATTGAAAAATTGTTGGATTTACTCCAATTATTTATTTAACAAGGCGCTATTGAAGAGCGCCGTCTAATAATGCTTTGTCATTTCACAAATTCTTATTTCAGACCGAGGTATCCGTCTTAAGCTTAAGACGGATACCATATTCTCTCACAAAATACCCATCAAGGGTGAGTGGAGAGCACATGGGGGGAGCCCACCTTGTCCCCTCTACCCATTTCCTCTCACAAAATACCCGTTGTAAGATCCGACCCGTCTTAAGCAAGACCTACTGTTGTCATTTAAATGCGAGTCAAAAGTTACAAATTAGCTTACCGCTTTAAATCCCCTCCACGACTCCCATACGGATGTCCATGGGGCGGGTAGGTACGGAGGAAGGGTATCTCGCACCCATTTTCGCGAACTATAATGCATACCCACACTCGTCCCACGATCCATGCAGGTGGAACTATTCAAACCCGCACCTGTCCCGCGGGGACCCACTAACTCGCCAAATTATCTTCTCATTATGAATTTTTTTTTTAATATAACTCTTAAACCTAAAAAATACTAATCTCGTACAATTTATAAAAATACATATACTGGTGACGTATCGTCGTCACACGATTCAAACAAGATTTATAATTCTCAATCTAGTATAGTAAGTAAGTCGAGGTTAGTCCACGAAGACGGCTAGATATGAAATAGAAGAGTATAGCGAAGTTTCAAGTGCAAGGTGTCACTATTTGGGTTTAAGAAAAGGTGTAAGCTAAACTAAGGTGAAAACAATAAATGGTAAGCAAGCTAAGCAACAAGCAAATATATTGTTGTCAATAAAAAGGGAAACTAGGGGTCATGGGTTCATATGGGGTAGATTAGAGGGTATATGATATTATCTTAGTTTGATGGGTCAAATCGGACTATGGGACGAGCCTCTGAATCTTACGCCCTTACCTAGGTGGGATAGGCTAGCTCTCGTATACGCCTACCCTTCCCATCAACATAATGCAAGTTCTCGCCCTCCTAATTTACGCTCTCGATCTTATAGGAGGGCAATAACAAGTAATAAAACATGCAAATAGTGGTTCAACATTTGATGAGTTGTTGAACAATCGGTTGAGATTGGTTAAGGGAAATTGGATTCTATTATTCTTGTGACTTGACCTTCCTCCTTGACTGTCGTCCATCGGTGGGAAATGGTTAGGTTTGGGAGTAAGCTTATTTCACTTGGCTAGCTTCACCGACTTAGAAAAGTTATTTCACGAGAGTGGGATGCCCTTGACCTTCAATTAGAAGCCTACCCTTGGAAAAGGGAGGGGAATCGTTGGGAAGTAGATGTGGATCTAAGGACTTAGACCATTGCTAGGATACCATGGGAGGAGGTTGTATTTATGACCTAAGATATTGATTGCAAACCCGCGAGGAGAGATAATTGGGACTACTTCTATTGACCGTGAACCCGGGAGGGAGGCGGGAGATACCTTGAGGCCCTTTTCTCTTAAACCGATTACTTGACAACTAGTCAATAAGACTTATGAATGTGAACGAAACTTGTCGGTGGTGTAATCGAGCCCTAGACCTTTCCGTATTGTTTAGACGACTACTTCTATTAATTACTTGTTTACTTAGTTTAGTGGTCTTAGTTAATTATCTTAATTTCAATCAATTTCATGATTTGCGTAGCTAGCTTGTAATAGGTGACGAATTAGTACTTAATCCTTGATCTCCTTGTGGATTTGACCTCAACAACCCTACTAAATTAGTAGTTGAGTTAAATTTGTTTTGACCGTGGGGAGGGCAACAAAACCCACGATTTCACATATCAACAACATATATGAATACAATCAACAATTACAAACAGTATGAATCCCCAATATCAATTAGAGTAATAAATTAAATTAAATGCGAGCAGAACATCAAAAAAAGTTCTAAAAATGAATTAAATAAATTAATAAAATGTATTGTAACCAGCATTGTTGTTTGTGAATGATAAATAACATGGACATTCAACGTATCTTCTTTTTCAGGCTATTTGTGTAATATTCCATGCGTGGGGTATCCCTGAAAAGGTTCATCGATAAGCTTAAAATCTAACTAGTGCTTAAATGGTTTGAAAGTATTACTCATATCAACAAAGTGCACTTTCTTTTCTGGTTATCCATGCAAAAGAACTCAAAAGCTAAGTGTGCTTGACTACGAGTAATCTTAGTATGGGTGACCTCCTGGGAAGGTTTCCGAGATGCGCATGAGTGGGGACAAAATGTGATGAAAAGGACTTGTGTTTATCTGTGTGTCATGTACACACCCTGGCAAGCTATCGTGAGTGACCGCTCCCGACCCAGGGTTAGGCCGGGGTGTTACAATCGTCTCGTTTTAAATCTTGATAAGGCGAGGGGCATATCAACGCATATGCAATGGTAACAGTGTGTAGTTATAATATATACTAATAACATAAAAAGAATTGATTGAGTAACTAATAGAATGACACGTGACGGACTACATTCTATAGAATAACATAAAAAGGCTTGATTGTGTAACTAATAGAATGACATGTGGCGAACTACAATTACATGCTAGATAATTGTCTTTTTAAAAAAAAAATTAAAAAAAATGAAAAGGCAAAGTATTATTTAATTTACTAATTACTCATATTATGTAAATTTTCATCTCCGAAGCATTAATGCACTTTATGACTACAATTTCATGCTAGAACAATTTTTTTTAAAAGTAAAAATAGAACATGAAAAGATAAAGTAGTAATCAATTTACTAATTACTCATATTATGTAAATTTTCATCTCCGAAGCATTACTGCAATTTATAATCATACTTCAATGCAAAAAAATTCATATTCTACGGTTATGAAATTAATTCAATAAAAATCATTTATAAAAGAAAATCAATTGATAAGAAGTTGGGCACATTCCTAGCAAAAAAAAATGATAGAAAAGTCTTTTCATTTTCACCTATTTATTTCATTGTAATTTTCAAAAAAATTCATATCTTTACTTTGTGGTGAGTTGAAATCAAATGGGCAAGATATGAAGAGATTAGAGGGAAGTGGAAGAAAAGAGAAGATTCCGACAAACATTTGTATGATATAGTTCGTTTTTGGCATTATCGAATGTTAATGAAGATTCTTGCGAACATCGATGATTGAATATAACTCTCTATGAAAGGAAGGTCAAACTCTGGCGAAGGAAATCCTAGCTTGACAAATTGTAACCTTATTATTTTAGTCTCATATTTTTAATGGTGATATAAATTTTAATATATTCATAATTGTTTATGCGTAGTGAATTTGTTGGGATTGATATTAACAACACATTACAAATATTTACTAAGGTAAGTTTACCGTAAATATAGTATATTCTCTATATGTTTGACGAAATTGTTTTAAAAGGTAAATCTATACTTTCATTGTACTCTGAATACAAATGATTAACATATCTATTAATTTTGAATTTCTAATTTGAGAATGAATGTTATTTTATCTATTATACTCATCTCATTTCAATTGTTATTTATTTGGTAAACGTTACAATTTTTAAGAAAAATGAGTGAAAAATATTTCGGATATTCTGCGGTGTTTCCCCTGATTTTTTCAGTTTTCTATGTTGTACCCCTCTTTTTTTATAATCTACGTTGTACCCCTAAACTTTTAACTTATTTATCCATAATGACCTTCCTTCAATTAACATTAACTTTATCGTATAAAGGCAGAAGTATCCTTGGTAATATTCTTATTAGTCAAGATTTGGTTAGGCTTTATACAAGAAAAAGTGTTTCTCCTAGATGTCTAATAAAAGTGGACCTGAGGAAAGCTTATGATTCCATAAAATGGGTCTTTGTTGAACAAATGTTGACTAGCTTATAAACACCCCCCACCCCCCAAAAGTGCTAGAGGTTTGATACAGGGGGGCCCTATATACCCTCTTTTGTTTACAATTTGCATGGAATGTCTCAGTAGATTGTTGACAGCATGTGGGGATATCCCTGGATTTCATTTTCACCCTCTTTGCAAGACTTTAAAAATGACTCATCTTATGTTTGCATATTATATGCTTTTGTTCTGCAGAGGGGATGCCAAATCTATTTTTTATTATCATGACTCATCCTATGGACTAACTATTAATTCTGACAAATCTAAGTTCTGTTGCAATGGGATTAAAGATGATTTGATTCAGATCATTCTGTAGGAAACTGGATTTTAAAAGGGATCCTTACCCTTCAAGTATCTGGGGGTGAACATCTTTCATAAAAAAGACTGACAAAGAATCATTAGTAGAAAAACCCTCTACCGTGTCGCCGCTATCATGGCGATTCTAATAGAAAATGCCATAAAAAGGAGAAACAATTGGCGGGATATTTTTTTTTTGTTATAGAAGGTCGATTGTGGCGGTTTTAACTCAAAGTTTAAAAAACCGCCAAAATAATGACACTAAAGATGATAATGAATAACAACGCTTCTTTATAAAAAAAAAGTCAGCAGAGAAATTTTGTGGCAGTTTTAACTACAATTAACATATTAATTGACATATATAGTAAAAAAAGACTTTAGTATCACATAAATATCTTTATACATACACTGAATATTATTTTGGTACCTATTCCCATACGATAAAGCAAAAACCCACAACACACACCCCCTCAACAACCGATATCCCGTCGACCACCAGTATCCGCGCCGTATCTCGTCGACCATCATCTGTACCAACAGGTAATACGGTACGATGTCCTTATTTTTCTCCAGCCTTTGTTTCCGTTGCCTTTGTTCCCTCTCCTGTGCGCAAGGCGCCTCTACCCTCGTTATTTATATGGTGTGTTAAATTGATTTAAGTAAAAATTTTATTGTTGATTTACTCATGTTTACAATGTTGTTCTTACCATTGGTTAGGTGAATGTATAATTGCAGATTCAACAATGTTGATTGACGAGATGAATAATGTTAAAGAGGTGTGATCTACCGAAGGTTTAGAGAACATGTAATGTTTTTTAGTTTATTAACTAAAATGTGTATGTAAATATTTATACTCTCGGATGTATAATTTTTTAACATAGACATTATTGTTTTGTTTGGTGGATATGCAAGTTTGTTGGTGGACATTCTTTTGTATGTATTATTTTTTCATTTGATCTTTGGATTGTCAAATCTATAAAACATTGCTATCGAAATTAAGGTAGCAAATATATATATTTTTTAAAAAAATATCTATCTATGGTGGCGGTTCTTAAATTATAAACGCCACGATTGGTTTGCATATTATGGCAGTTCATTCGTTAGAAACGCCACTATAAGTTCGCCGTTAGTGACGATTCTTTACCTAAAACCGACATTATAGGTACCCCTATAGTGGCAGTTTCATATTCACAACCAACACCATAGCTTATCATATGGTGGCGGTTTTAGACACAAAATTGACACCACAGGTCATCTTATAGTGGCGGTTCATACCCACGACCGCCATTATAGCATACGCTATGGTGGCGGTTTTACAATCGACACAAACTTTATATGACCCCAGCATACACGTCGCTAGAAAAGGGCCACTATTGGACTATTACAACCACCACTGTAGGGCTAATTACTACTAGTGAATGATTGTAATCTTTTGGTTGAAAGAATGATTAGCAGGAGAAGGGGCTGGAATAGTAGGAAAATTTCCTATTCTGGTAGATTAGTTTTAGTGAAATCTATTATGTCCACCATTCATAATCACCGGTCTCAATTTTTTGTTCTTCCAGTGGGTGTGATGGATAAGATCAAGGCTCTCTGCAGGAAATTTCTTTGGGCTGACAAATATTCCAAAGCTCCCTTGGTTTCTTGGAATGTGTTATGTAAGAGCAAAGAGAAAGGGAGTCTGAGGCTTATTGATAGTCATCAATGGAATCTGTCTGCTATAGGAAATCTAGTGTGGTGGTTGGCTTGCAAACAAGAGCACCTATGGGTTAAATGGGTTTATCATAGCATATACTCCCTCCTATTCACTATGTTCTTCCACATTCGTTTTGGACAAATATTTAGTGGTATGATGATATGTGGATGTAAATGAAAGTAAGAGAGAGAATGTGGGGTCATACTTTATTATAACCACAAATGATAGACAAATAAGGAAAGTGGAAGATCTTAGTAAATTTGTCGTTTTAGGAAATGTGGAAGATCTTAGAGAATACGAGGAAGTACTTGAAAGAGCTGCTCGGTTTTCTTATGTCTCTACAAGTTATAGTTCATGGCCCTAGAGTAAAATATGTTATGTCAAGGAAAATTGTAAATATGGATACATTAAGATACATTAATGGACATTGGAGGGGAGTGGACAAAGGGTATTATATTGTAGATGGGTATACTTGATTGACACATGATTATACTACTAGGTCCTTTGATATCGAGTATAAGGGAATAGATACAATGTACCCAAATGGTATTTCACTATGTGGCTCAATCAGCAACAAATATTACTCACTCTTAATAGACTTGAGAAAATGGGAATAGATGTCCCTAGTTTATGTTTTATATTTGTAGATGAACACGAGGACTAGGGATGGCAGTTGGTCCAAGACCCGACCCAAACCCGTCGGGTCGGACCCTAATGGGTCGGGTATGGCCTATGGGTCTTAATTTTCAAGACCCGAACGGGTAAGGGTCTTGGATAATATTTTCGGGTCCGGGTCCGGGTTTGTTTTGTAGGACCCGGACCCGACCCTTAGACCCGTATAATTTAAAAAAAAAAAAAAAACCTAATTCTATCAAACAAAAGCAGCCATCAGCCACACAATTCACAAATACACAAACACACAACTACACAACTACACAACAACTCTAACCCTAAATCCCCAACTACTCACCTACCTCTAATCTAACCTGACGACGGCCGCCGCCGACGGACGACGCAAAAGTAGCAGCAACAGTAGCAAGTATACATCAATTACTTTGATACTTTCTTTTTTGGAATAATACTAATTACGGATTTTGTTTAATTTGATCAAATTAAACAAATTAATACACACTAATTAACTACTAATTACAGTAGCAAGTATACAGCAGCAAGTATACATCAGTTTAGAGTATTAGAAAGTATCAAAGAAACTGATACTTTACGGTTTTTGTTTCTTTTTTTAATCCTTCAATTACTTTTATACTTTCTACTTAATGACTCTAAACTGATTTGTTGTTCGTCGACGGGTTTGTTTCTCATTTGTTGCTATGATTTCATCAATTTCACAAGTGCTTTCTCTCATCAATTTCACAAGTGTGGTAAGGAGTTCAAATTGTCAATTTCACAATTGCTTTCTCAACTAGACCCGCGGGTAGACCCGACCCGGACCCAGGCCCGTTGGGTATGGGTCCAATTATTTTGGACCCTTTAGGGTATGGGTCGGGTATGGGACTAAGGTACGGGACACTGGTCCGGGTCCGGGTCCTACCGGACCCGACCCGTACCCGACCCGTTGCCATCCCTAAGTCGAGGACCATATCCACTTATTCCAACCTAGTTATTAGGCAAAAGCCTGATTTCAGATTGCTGGGATTGGTTGCAGGTTTCTCCAGCTACTCTGATAACCTATGATAGTACTTACTCCATTCAACTCCACTCTACCAAAAAAAAAATTCACGTTTGTCGAGACGTGTTTTACGCGGTAAATATCGTTAGCTACGTGTTTGCAAAAATTATAAAAGTTGGATATTAATAATGTACTCGTAAAGACGAATCAAACAAGATCACACATGAATATATTTTCACTTATATATTGAGAGAAAATTGCAATTAGATGCCGACCCATGAATAGTGTGCAAAAATGAAAGTGGTAGAGTGGAGTTGAATGGAGGAAGTATACTGCATCAGTGAGGCTCTTTGCTCTGCAGAAAGATTGACTTAGCCGTGAATACTAGACTGTGTTATAGCATTTGGAGGACCTTAAATATATGTAGGTTAGAGGGCTATGGTACTCGTCCTTTTACCTTGGTTCAACAGGTAAATGAGGAGTGTAAAAGGCGTTTGATTGCTGGCTTTTTGGGAGATATGAAGCTGGCTGATAAGAATTGGTGTAGAGATCTTGATCTATTATGCTAGTTTGATTAATTAGCTTGGTTTTATTTTAGAAAATAGCTGTATTACTTTGGCATTAGTTGGATGTTGGTGTGAACTGTACTTGAATTTCTCATTTTAATACAATCTTTTCCATTTCACAAAAAAAACTATATCACATGTCAAATAACCGTTTCGACTTTATTCTGACTCATTAATGTTTTATCACCATCCTTTACAAAATACATAACAAATCACTTTTAATAAGCACACATTACCTTTGTTATGAAATATGAAATGATTATGAAGATTTCATGAATTGTTAGTTAGATTCGTGCATAATTTCGTAGGTAAATCGATAATTCGGCGACCTAACAAGTAACTTAATAAGTTGTCGAGTAATTGCAACGGTAAAGAGACGGTTCAATAGATTAACTAAGAAATTAAGTTAGAAAAGACAATTAATAAGATCATTGTATACACTTATGTATCGAGTTAAGGGGTACACTATACAATTTCGAAAATATAGGGGTACACCATAAAAAACTAAAACTCTCCAGGGTACCATAAAATTTTCCAAACTATTTTCTTCTTTGATATTTTCATTATTATCTCCATACTTGAAAAATATAACTATATAACTATGACTAACATTACTTATAATTTTTATAATGTCATCATTTAATAAGGTCATTTAATATTATTCATTGTTATATTTGTGCTATAGGATTCATAAATTAGACAAGTTATTCAGATTCAGTGTCACAACAAAAAAAAAAAATTCTGCGTTTCGGAAGAATATGCCGGGCTTGAGCTTGGGTTCGGCGCCGTTGCTGAGTTTTTCGCAGATAATCGTATCAACGATGCTCAGACATTAGACATGTGGTCATTTCCTGCACTATGATATTAACTTTCAATTTAGTGAATATGGTAATTTAGTTGATGAATATGTATTATTTGGTGTGATATTCAGTTCATATATGTCACTAGTAGATTCACTTCATATATGTCACTATTGGATTCACTTTGACTTTAGTGAATATGACACTATAATTTAAGTAATATGTGTTATGTATTTGACACACTTATATTCATCTTGAGTTTGCTGAATATGATAATAGCCCGCAATGGTGTGGTCTAGTGGTTAAAACTTGGGTGAAACTCCCAAGGGTCTTAGGTTCAAGCCTTTCTAAGAGCAATCTTGTGCAATATTTATGGCCTAAGAATATGCCTTATAGACTTCAAGCATGTCACCCCCGACTGGCTTACTTGATATGCGTGGTTTGCAGGCTATTACGTATACCCCAGAGTTTACCAGAGCACGTCAATATATTCACTTTAAGTTTAGTGAATATGGTGATTTAATTTGATAATTATGAAGGCAAAATTGCAAATAACTACTTAATATAGTGAAGTTTTTGTAAAAAACTACCTATTATAAATTTTCGTAATTGCTCTTTTATGGACACATTTTACTCATTCATGTACTTTTTTCCCATGAAATTTCCATACTTTACCCTTCTTTTAAAAAACAAAAATCAAATTCTCTCTCTTTTTCCGTAAAAAATTAGGCAAATGTTCATCAAATTACTCCATTAAAAATCCTAATTCTCATATCAATCAAGTAATAATTTGTAATTCTAACTTCTAATTAAATAATAAATTCTTGTTTCAAATTAGATACACCTAAATTAAATTAGGGGAGAAAAAAATAGGGTTCGTCAAAATTAAAGTTATTCGGGAAGAGGATGGTTGCGGCCTGCGGTGGCAAGGGAAGGGCGATGGTGGCGCAGGGTGGTCACCTGGTCGGTGGCGGTACAGGGGGTGGTCAGGCGTGTGCGTGAGGTGGGTGTGTGGGTCTGGCAGCACTGGGGTGGGGGCGGTGGCGCTATGGTCCGGTGGGTGAGGGTGGCGCGGTGGGTGGTTGGTGGTTACAAAGTGAAGGGGTTGAATATATTGGAAAAGAAAGACTAAAATTGAAAAAGTATTATCTTGAAATGAGAAGGGTAAAGTTGTCCTTCATGTCCATGATTGAGTAAGGCCCTGTTCTTTTCAGCTGAAATGAGCTGAACTGAGTTAAATGGAGGTGAGCTTAATCGAATTAAATTGAATGGAACCGAGTTGAAGTGAATGAAGTTGAAGTAAGACCTAATTTTGTGAAGAGATGAGTTGAATAGAACTGGTTACAACTAAACTAAACTGTGTTGAATAGAGCCGAGCTGAAATTAAGCTGAAAAGAACACGACCTAAATCATCTACTATATATAAAAGCACAAACAATTTAAGTCTTTCTATTGGCTCCTAAAATTAAGGGGAGAAAAAGAATAATGAGTCCCAAATCTTTTTATGTGATTTAATTATTCTCTCACTTCTCACCACTTTCAATTTAATTAGCTTCCTATTAGTTCCTCATTTCCTAAACTTGGGGTTCTGGATTTTAAGGAGATTTATTTACTTAGCATTTTAGAACCCAAAAATTTCAAATTCATTCTATAATCATAATCATATGTTTAAAAAGTTTATTTACATATCATCTTATACTAAATGGTAAATGTACTATGTTTACAGGTCGATCTAAACTTGACTTTTGTAACTCCTAGCACACAGCATGGTTATATCTTTTCGATTTTTTACTGGTTTAAGCATGCACACTAAAACATCTCTACATTACAATTTATACATCGAATATAAATACATTTTTTAAAATATTTATTTGATATTGAAATTGAAAAGAAAGAAGACCCGAATAATTTTTGCACGGGATTAAGACTGGTGTTCATGAAAGAGCAATACCCTAAATTTCTTTTCAAAGAACTAGGTAATTTCTCTTCAAAGAACCGATTTTGTGTGTTATTGATTTATAGGTTGAAGACCAAGCTAATTTGATTTGGGCCGAATAACAAAAGAGCAGAAAGAAAGACGGAAAGACCAAAGCAAATTGCAAATAAAGCCTAATATCCACACGTGGGCTTGAACTCATGCAGTAAACAAGTCAACTTTTAATAAAAGAAGAAGAGAGCTAAGCACAGAAGACAAACTCTTTTATTCTCCAAATTCTACCTATCTTTATATATTAAACCAACAACCTCTGAGGTGTCACTCTTTGGTTGAAAGTTCATTTTTATTATTTGACTAGTTTTAAACTCGTGCAAAATTGCACGGGT
>JAIUZE010019601.1:0-37763 GCA_022085475.1 Heliosperma pusillum
ATGTGTGGGCATCTTTAAAAAGGCTTGGCCAAAAGAAACCGCATTCAAGCACTTTTCTAGCGGTTCTTTGTGGCCCAAAATGTCCTCCACAAGCATAGTCATGACAATGATGTAAGATGGCAGGGATCTCACTCTCGGGCACACATCTTCTCACAAGTTGATCTTGGCAAAACTTCCACAAGTAAGGATCATCCCATGTATAGTACTTGGCATCGGATTTGACTTTGCTCTTTTGATGAGAAGAGCAATGGCTTGGGAGCCGCTTTGTCACCAAATAGTTGACCATGGTAGCATACCATGGCTCCTCCACTTGTATAGCATAAAGTGACTCATGAGGGAGACCTCCTTCAACCTCCTCAAGAGGGCATGATGGTCTTCCTTCATGGTTTAGCCGGCTCAACTGATCCGCCACCACATTCTTCACTCCTTTCTTGTCTTTTATTTCCACATCAAACTCACTTAGAAGAAGAATCCATCTCAACAACCTTGGCTTTGCATCCTTCTTTGCCACAAGGTATCTAATGGCGGCATGATCGGTGTAGATGATCACCTTTATGCCCAAGAGATAAGATCGGAATTTTTCTAGAGCATAAATCACACCAAGGAATTCCTTCTCCGTCGTGGAATAGTTCTTTTGAGCATCATTCAAGAGGGTAGAAGCATATTGGATCACATGGGGTCCCTTGTCACTCTTTTGACCAAAAACCACTCCCAATGCATAGTCACTTGCATCGGTCATGATTTCAAATGGAAGATCCCATCGTGGTGCTTGAATAATTGGTGCGGTGACCAATCTCTCCTTCAAGTCATTGAATGCTTTCCTACATGAGTCATCAAAAACAAATTCCGCTTCTTTGTGCAAAAGCTTACATAAGGGGTTAGCAATCTTGGAAAAATCCCTAATAAATCTCCGGTAGAAACCGGCATGTCCAAGAAAAGACCTAATGTCTCGGGTGTTAGAGGGATAAGGTAAGGTTTTGATAATGTCAACCTTAGCCTTATCCACCTCAACCCCCCTTTTCGACACTACATGTCCTAAAACGATGCCACTAGTCACCATGAAATGACATTTTTCGGAGTTTAAAATGAGATGAGACTCTTGGCATCGCGCTAAGACAAGAGCAAGGTGTTTTAGACATGCATCATAGGAGTCCCCATGGACGGTGAAATCGTCCATGAATACTTCTATGATTCGTTCTACATAGTCGGAGAAAATACTCAACATGCACCGTTGAAAAGTTCCCGGAGCATTGCACAAACCAAAGGGCATACGACGATAGGCAAATGTACCAAATGGGCAAGTGAATGTGGTCTTGACTTGGTCCTCGGGTGCGATTGGGATTTGAAAATACCCCGAGTACCCGTCAAGGAAACAATAGAAAGCTTTCCCCGCTAATCTTTCTAACATTTGATCAATAAATGGTAGCGGGAAATGGTCTTTCAATGTTACCGCATTCAAGCGGCGGTAGTCAATACACACTCTCCACCCGGTTTGGGGTCGGGTGGAGACCAAGTCTCCTTGTGCATTCTTGACTACCGTCACTCCTCCCTTTTTGGGTACGACTTGAGTTGGGCTAACCCCACGAGAGTCGGAAATAGGGAAAATGATACCCATTTGCAATAGCTTAATTACCTCTTCTTGCACTACCTCCGCCATGGGTGGATTGAGCCTCCTTTGGGGTTGTCGGACCGGTTTGGCATCTACTTCAAGTCGTATCTTGTGCATGCAAGTCACCGGGCTTATCCCTTTTAGGTCCGCTATGCTCCACCCAAATGTTTCCTTATGCTTTTCAAGTAGTGATCCCAATTTGCCTTCTTGGTCCTCGGTGAGTGTGCTTGAAATGATAAGTGGTAGGGTGTTCTTGTCCCCTAGAAAGATGTACTTTAAATGGCTTGGGAGGGTCTTCAACTCGACCTTAGGAGTTTGGATAATGGAAGGGAGGGGCTTGTGGAGTGGAATACTCAAGGCAAACAACTCGGACAAGTTAGCCAGTGCAGGACGCAGGCTGCGTCCAGTGACGCAGGCTGCGTCGTACGACGCAGGCTGCGTCGTGTGACGCAGGCTGCGTCGTGTGACGCAGGCTGCGTCGTGTGACGCAGGCTGCGTCGAGCACTGCCTTGCCCTGTTTTCAGCATCTCTATGACGTTGAGCTCCTCATATGTTTCTATTGGCTCTTCCCTTTCCAAGTCTCCAAGACATTCCTGCACATCAAAGTCCAACAACAAACGCAAACCTTCCTCTTCCATGGGGTTAGTTAAAGCTACCTCGAGTGGGTCTCTATCACAAAGTTTATACATTTGATTCACTAATGGCTCAAAAATATCCAAGAAGAAGCAAGATTGATGGTCACTCGGGTGCCTCATGGAGTCATATATATTGTAAGTTAATCTTTTTCCTTCAAACTCCATAGTCAAACACCCGTTTGAAACATCGATCTTGGTATTTAAAGTTTTCATAAACGGCCTACCAAGAAGGAGAGGGGTGGCACTAGAGCTAGATTCCATATCTAAGACGTAGAAATCCGCCGAAAAGACAAGATTATCGACTTCCACTAGTACATCCTCTACCATGCCCTTGGGGTAAACACTAGACCTATCGGCAAGTTGAATGACTACCCCGGTCTTAGACAAAGGTCCTAAACCTCGGGTCTCATAAATAGATAGAGGCATGACATTTATAGAAGCCCCTAAGTCTAGCATGGCACGTTTAAAACTCTTTCCCCCAATAGTGCAAGGAATAGTGAACATGCCCGGGTCTCCACATTTCTTTGGTAAATTTTGTTTGAAAATGGCCGACACATGTTCACTCACCCTAACCTTATGGGTTCCCTTCTTTGGATTTCTCCTAGGTGTACAAAGTTCTTTCAAGAACTTTGCATACCTAGGGACACTATTCAACAAGTTAAGAAGCGGGATGTTTACCTCACATTTCCGGAAAGTCGCATATAAGTCATTCTCCTTGGCATATTTCCTTGTGCTTATCAAAGCACTAGGAAATGGGACTTCCGGTATGTACTCCTCCACTTCATCATCTTCAATAGTGCCTTTGCCCTTCCTTGAAATGTCTCCCTTGGGGTCCTTGCTTGTGGATCCCCCTTTCTCATTCTTCGATATCTCTTCTTGACCAACCACCAATTCTCCTTGGTCTTCAATCTCAATGGTTTCCATCTCAATATTCTTCATCTTTTCCTTTCCTTTGCCAAGGGGATTTACTTCCAACTCTTTGCCTCCCCTCAATGTCATGGCACTAGCATTTTCCCTTGGTGGGGGAATGGTTTGAGATGGGAATCTTGTGGAGCTTGAGGCTGGGGATTTTGACAAATTTGAGGCCATTTGGGATAGTTGGGTTTCCAAGTTGTTCACCCTAAGGTTGTTAGCCTCCCTATCCTTCCTTGCTTCCTCTCTATCCCTCCTTGCTTCCTCCCTATCCTTCTCTTGATTGGCAAGAAGTGTTTGCAAGATGTCACTCAAGTTCCCTTGAGAAGAAGAGTTCCCTTGATTTGGATTTTGGTTGGGTTGTCTTTGGGGTTGAGAATTATTTGGAAAATTTGAGTTGTTGGGTCTTGGGTTGTTGAAATTTCTTTGGGATTTTGGTTGAAATTTGAGTTTCGGTTTTGGGTTGGATTTTGGGCTCTCAAGTGGTTGAATTGGCCATTTTCAAAACTCTTTGATTTGTCTCCTCCCCACCCCAAAAGATCACGATTTCCCACTTGGTTATATATTCCTCCACCACTTGGGTTTCTAGCATTGTAGTTCCCATACCCCATGACATTGACACTCTCCATGGTGGCTCCTTGCTCAATCATGATGTAACATGTATTTGTAGCATGGTCACCTCCACAATAAGAACATTCAAGTGATTCGGGGTGTTGATAAAATGAGCTACTTTTGTTTACAACCAAGTTGGATACCAAGCTTTTGAGTTCACCCATCTCTTGCATGAGTTTGTGATTTTGAGAGGCATGCGAATCTTCCATGGAAGAAACATTTCTAGAGCTTCCTCCCCTTTCATTCTTCCTCCCGTAGCTTCTTGTGTTCATAGCCAACTTCTCAATAATGTTGTTGGCCTCGGCCACATTAAGTGTATCAATGCCACCTCCGGTGGCGGCTATAATCATCCGTTGGTCGTTTTGGCATAATCCTTCATTGAAGGCCGTCAATAGATCGTCCCCCGACATTCCATGATAAGGGCACCTTGCCACGAGGCTTTTGAATCGCTCCCAATAGTCATAGAGAGTTTCCCCCATGTCTTGCTCAATGGTAGTGATGAGCTTCTTTGAGTGGTTATGCCTTGAATCCGGGTAGTATTTCTCAAGAAATTTCTTCTTCAAACCCACCCAAGTAGTGACGGAATGGGCCGGAAGACAAAATAACCATTCCTTAGCGGCATCTTGTAGAGAGAATGGAAATGCCCTAAGTTTAAATTGGTCTTCGGTCACTCCTTGAGGTATGGCCCCTTGGCATATCATGTGAAATTCGGCCAAGTGCCTATTGGGATCATTCCCCACCATTCCATGAAATCTTGGCAAATTATGAACAAAGAACCCCTTTAGCTCGAAATTTACATCCCCCATGGGGGGTATGCGATACACAACGGTTGCTCTTCATAGTTTCTTGCCCGGATCTCACCAATAGTTCTATTATCTTCCATTTCGGGTGGGTAGATGATGTTCAAGGGTGGAGGTCTCCTAGGTGGTGATCTAGGTGGTGACACAAACACTTGTTCTTGTGGTTCTTGAAAAATATTGTTCTCAAACTCCTCTTCACTAGGCTCCCTCCAAAAGGGTCTCCTATAGAGGGGGTTCGAAAACAACCAATTGGAAATGCTACTAGAAGCCGGGTCAATGTCTTGGTCACCAAGTCCCTCTTGTGACCTAGGCATAAACTCTAAAACACTTCAACAACACAATTAGTAACTTCAACACCAAGTAACCTACAAACAATACCAAAAGGAAATATTTGAAAAATAATCTAAACAAAGTATGACACTAACAAGAGTTCAATTTGATATTTAGCTATATTGCCTTCCCCGGCAACGGCGCCAAATTTGACGAGCTTATTTTACGGTGTCGTTAAATCCGCAAATTAGCTAAATCAAATAACAATTTATAAAGCCAAATCTAGACTCAAACCAACCTAAGTAAAGGGTAGTAAGGGTAAGACAAGGATCGAACCCAAGGGAAGGCGATGAATGCTAAAAATCTAATCTAGACTCTTGCTAAAAACCGATTAAAAATTTTTATTAATCTAACCACAATTTAAAACACTAATTGAAACAAAGACTAGAATTACTTACAAACTATGATATTCACAATGGAAAACATGTAGGAAAAACACAAATGGAGAAAGTTTTTCATGAGAATTGATTATCAAGTCTAAGATTACTAACAACAACTAAATACTCAAAGATTCAAATATTGAGAAATAACTTAGTGCAATTATCCCAAGTTCCCCCACAATTAACAAAGTAAAGACCTTTCCTTCCTTCCTTTATCTAATTATCTACTACAAACTTCTAAAAACTAGCCACCAATGAATTAAACCATCCATAAATGACTCAATACAACTAAACCCATACTTATTAAAACATAAGTATAAATAAAGATGCAAGCTTTAAGCACAAACCAAAGAAGCATGCTAGAATCATGTAATAAAATATTAACCATGTCATAAATACACAATAATCCAAATTCCACTCAAAAGATTCCAACTTTTAAACCAAAGTTACAATCTTTCAAGTTGCTTCAACAATTATCAAGACAAATCAACCAAATTCATCAAGACAAAGCAATTTAATCAAACAAACAATTACTAAGATGGTTAGTCTTAACAACAATTCATTCGACTATGAAATTCAAACATAGGAAAATGGAATTAAATAGAGAAGGAAAGATTAAAAAGGCCTTACAATGCTAAAAGGGAAGAACTTGTTCAAATTACACTAAGAAAAAGAGGATTAGCTACCCATAGTCTTCATAATACACCCAATTTCTAAATAATAACCAATTACAAGAGCCAAACTTGAAGAACAAAGTAGAGAAAAATCTAAGGAAAATATAATGTTGTATGTTGAATGCTTGATCCCCTTCTCTTTCTTCAGATTTCTTCTTTTATACCCTTGGTCCGCAAACCTAGGGGCCTTGAAAGGTGGGCTTCCAAAAGACAAGACGAGAAAATGAGAAAAACCCGTGCTGAGAGATGACGCAGGCTGCGTCCTACGACGCAGGCTGCGTCGAGCACTGCCGGATTTTTGCCTTGTTTTCCTTCTTGACTTTCGTTGACCCCATGGATATTGACCCTGCCTTGACTTCCATTGACCCATTGGGCTTGGTCTTCATACCTTGATGATTCATTGCTAGCCCATTCAAAATTTCCGGGTTTTGGGTCTCGGGTTTTCGGGTTTGACTTTTATTGACTTTACGGAATTTAACTCTCAAAATTGACTTAAAGTACTAAATACTATCATTATTACAAAAACTAAAATTAACATAAAATAAAACTAATGACCCGTAAAAAGTAGAGCGAAAGACTCTAAAAAATACTACTAGACACGACAATATTTGACGTTGTCAAGGTGTGACAGGTAATCCGTCACATATGGTCAACAAAGTCAAACTTTGTGAGGGATAGACCATATGTGACAGATAACCCGTCACAAAGTTTGACTTTGTTGACCATATGTAACGGATTACCCGTTACACGCCTTGACGTACTTACCCTTGACTTCTGTTGACCGAAGGGGTGTGACAGGTTACTCGTTACATGTGGTCAATAAAGTCAACACTTGTGACAGTCGCAAAATTATTATTTGTTACGGATTACTTGTCACAAAGTTACTTAAGGGATATTTATCTTTAATTAGTCGTTTTACAATAAGGCTTATGTAAAACGTGTAATTAATATGTTTTAGTATATATTATCAAAAGAAATGTAGAACACTATTTATAATTGCAAGAGGGAACACATTCCTATAATCTAGCAAGTATACTAGGAAATAATAAACTGTTATAGTAACAAATAAGAGAATATTACGCACAATATTATAGGCATCAATTACCCGTGATATGGTTGCTGTAATCATGGGATTATGGTTGACTTGATTTGGAAGCATTATCTTCAATATTCCCGCTAAAGATGGACGGGCGTTGGCGAAGTCCTATCTTGGACGATAACTCAGTGAAGCGCGATTTATGCAGGGGTTTTGTAAGTGTGTCAGCTAGTTGAACAGTACCGTTGATATGTTGAACACGAATATGGTCGAGGCGGACTTGTTCTTTGACGAAGTGAAAAGAGAGTGCAAGGTGCTTCACTCTTGAATGGAAAACTGGGTTTGCGGAGTAGTGAGTGGCGGAGAGGTTATCATATTAGATCACATGGGGTCGGGGTACATGAATACCGAGTTCTTGAAGGAGAGAGATTAGCCAAAGTATATCAGCAGTTGTGTCAGCGACGACCCTGAACTCAGCTTCAGTGGAAGATCGGGATACGGCCCGTTGTTTACGTGATGACCAGCTAATTGGGTTAATTAGAGCCAAGGTAGACGATCATGCCAGAGGCCGAGACATAGTCATTGGTATCTCCTCCATGGTCCGCATCGCAGTAGGCGTGAAGACGAAGAGAGGACAATTTGGTGAGTTGAACGCCAAGGTGAAGGGTTCTGCGAAGATAGCGAAGAAGTCTCTTTTAAGCTGTCCGGTGAAGGGTAGTTGGATGGGTGAGAAATTGAGCGAGTTTGTTAACGGAGTAGGCAATGTCGGGTCTTGTGAGGGATAAGTATTGGAGGCTACCAATGATGGCGCGGTAATCCGTTTCGTTTTCTTTGGGCTGGTTTGGTTCGACAATTAATGGACGATGCGGGACCATTGGTGTGGAGGAAGGATTGCAATCTTGGTAGTTGAATTTGTGTAGTAGGTCGAAGAGATATTTTGTTTGGTTGAGGTGAAGGCCTTGTTTTGTAGGGGTGACTTCAATACCAAGGAAGTAGGATAAGGGACCAAGGTCTTTTAATGAGAATTTGGTGGAAATTTGGTTGATAAAATTAGTAATGTGGTTTGGATTGGGACCGGTGACAATTATATTGTCAACGTAAACAAGGACGAGAAGAGTAATGTGGGCCGTGATGAGGATGAAAAGAGACGGGTCAGAGATCAAATTTTTGAAGCAGGTGGTAATTAAATAGTTTTTGAGTTTGGTGTACTAGGCTCTCGGGGCTTGCTTGAGCCCATAGAGAGATTTTTTGAGTTTACAGACATGATCGGGTTTGTCAGTGTCAATGAAGCCCGGGGGTTGGAGCATGAATACGGTGTCGGTGAGATTACCTTGAAGGAAAGCATTATTGACATCAATTCAGTGGAGATGCCAATTTTGAGTAACAGCGATGGTGAGAACAAGTCGTATTGTTGTTGGTTTGATGACGGGACTGAAAGTTTCCGAGTAATCAATACCTGGTCTTTGATGAAATCCTTTTGCGGCTATTCGAGCTTTGTGTTGTTTTAAGCTACCATCCGGATTGTACTTGATTCGATATACCCATTTGGATCCAATGAGGTTGTAAGCTTGGGTTCGGGGTACGAGGGTCCAAGTTTGGTTATGAAGGAGAGCTTGGTGTTCATTGATCATGGCAGCGCGCCACCTTGGATCGATGAGGGCTTGCTTAGTGGTTGTGGGAGTGGTATGAGTGATGGGTGAGAGGGCAAGCTTAGCATATTGAGGGTTAGGGCAAATGATGTTATTAGATAGTCGTGTGTTGTGGGGATGGGGTGGTGGGGGAGGCGGCGGTGGTGGGGTGGGTGACGAGTGAGGTGTGGCAGGGGAAAGGGTTAAAGCGGGGGAGTTCACAGGGGTTCGAGGAGAGGCAGGGGATTGGTGCGTTGGGGAAGGGTTCAGGTCAGGTGGGTTAGTGGTTGGTCTCGGGTTAGGGGGAGGGGTTGTGGTGTGAAGTATGTTGAGGTCGAGAAAAGGGAGAGTAAAAGTACACCAATTCAACGATCAGTAGTGGGCATGATGGATGGCTCGGCTTTTGAGAGCGTTAGATATGGGAATTCATTTTCTATGAAGCGAACATGACGGAAAGTATATAATGTGCGAGATGATGGGTCATAGCAAAGGTATGCACTTTGTGTGGTGGAATAACCAACAAAGATACATGGTGTGGATCGGTTTTCAAGCTTATGGGTGGTGTATGGACGAAGCCAAGGAAAGGAGAGACATCCAAAAGGACGAAGTTTTTGATAGTTTGGGCGTTGATGTTGGAGTATTTCATACGGTGATTTATTTTTAAGAGTTGAGGTGGTCAATCGGACAATTAGGTAAGTGGCCGTTGAAAAAGCATATCGCCAAAAGGTGGTTGGGAGATGAGCTTGGGTTAGGAGTGCGAGCCCGGTTTTGACGATATGTCAATGACGTCGTTCTGCAAACCCATTATGCTCGGGTGTATGAGGTGGCGAAGTGAGATAAGTAATGCCATTGTCAAGAAGGTCGGGATTTAACTTTTTGTATTCACTACCATTATCGGAATAGAATTGCCGAATTGGTTTATTAAAATATTTTTCGACAATAGATTTAAACCGATGAAAAGTGATTAATGTGTCAGATTTATTTTTGATAGAATATAGCCAAAAATAATGACTAAAATGGTCAACAAAAATAATGTAATATTTAAAATTATCAGGGGAGATAAAGGGTGCAGTCCACACGTCTGAATAAACGAGATCAAGAGGGGCCTACGAGGTGAGTGTTGAAACGGAAAACAATAATTTTTTTACTTTTATTCATTAAGCAAGCGGTACAATGAGAAAAATTGGAAATACGTAAATTAAAATTGGTGTTTAATAATTTTAGAGTGGCATTTGATGGGTGGCCAAGACGGTGATGCCAATAGCTTGAGGTGGCGGAGTAGGCGTGGGTTGGAGACAACGGATTCCATTCGTAGGAGCCTTCACGGAAGTGTCCTTGAAGGAATATTTCCCCTGTCTGTTTGGCCTTAAAACAAAAAGAAGTGGATGAGAATTGAGCAATGGCATTATTGTCCTTACAGAATTGAGAAACAGAAAGTAATTTACGAGATATGGTTGGAACGACTAAAACATTATTGAAAATAAGAGATTGGTGAGAAAAAGAACCATAATGGGTGATTTGGAGCGAGGAGCCATCGCCAATAATTAGGTCATCGGGTCCGTCATAGGGAGTGTGGAGAGACAAGGTTTCGAGGTCGTTGACAATATGATGCGAAGCACCACTGTCAACGAGGTATGAGGCAGAAGGCGGGTTGGATGAGGCGGAAGCAGTATAAGCATAAGGGCGGTTTTGCTTAGTTGGTGGAGGAGTAAAAGTGACGTTGGGATAGTCGCGCTTGAAGTCGAGGCAGTCACAGATGACATGACCCTTATTTTGGCAATATTGGCCGCGACCCAGAAATGGTTTCGGGGCCTGGTTGGTGTATGTTTTGGTGAGGTTGTGTGTATCGAGGCTGGTGAGGAGATTGATACGAGTGACGGTTTTGGGTTGGTTGTTGTGGATAGGGTGGGGGCAGATTGGTTATAGTGAGGGGTAGTGGCAACGTGAGCCGAGGGGTTGAAGGGGGTGGGAGGTGTATGTTTGTGAACGATGAGCTCGTGGTTGATGAGCTTTTCGTGCAGTAATTAGTCTTGCTTGTGACGGGTCGAATCCCTCTTACAAGCTTGCAAGTGGGAGGGCAAGTGGGAAATCAATGGTTTTCCACTTTCCTCCCACTTGCAACCTTGTGAGAAGGATCCGACCCATCACAAGCTTGTGACGGATAGTGACCGTCACAAATGAGAATTTGTATTCGTGCAGGGCTTCGAAGGTGATGGGTACGTCTCGTGCACGAACGGCATCGACGACGGATTTATAGAGATTTTGGTTGAGGCCATCAAGAATTTGAGAGGTAATGTCCCCATTGTCAACGGGTTTTCCTAATTGTGCTAGGTCAGTAAATAGGATTAAGGGTTAAAACGATGATGATACAATTTAACCGGAACTTTTTGACGAGAATGGTCTTTATCATTTGCGTTGAATGAACTCATGATTACTCAAATTTAAGAAGTAATGATGACCCTGTCGCCCAAAAAAAAATTAGTGACTTGATTAATAAATTCATAACAACCAGCTGCACAGCAGACAGTTGTAAATTTGTAATTGTAAGAGCAACTAGGGCAAGCAATCAAGGCAGCTGACATGGATTTAATGTAATGAGAATATACGGTCGTACAATTGTACTTGAGTTTACTTTTCATCCCATATCATTATTAAACTAAAATTTAACACAAATTCTCTTCGGATAGCTTGTGACGGGTCAAATACTATTCATGTGGGTTAATAAGATAAAAAAAAAGTGTCTGGTAGCATTCTGTTTTGTCTTATCTACCTACATGGGTAATACTTGACCGGTCTTAAGCTTGTGACGGATATTCCCGTCACAAGAGAAACTTGCTGAAAATTTAAATATTTCCTTGACAATTTGCAAGCAAGAAAGACTATTTATTTAATCAAAAAGGGAGTGATCAATCGAGGGAATCTAAGCAAGTACAAGAGCATCAACTATAATATCCGGCCATACCGCCACCAATGAGAAATAGTTGACTACGATACTTTATTCGAAATATCTCTAAAAAAATTAACGATTTTTCAAAGTTGTGTCTTAAGGACACACATTAATAAACTGAATATAGAATGATTCACATCATATTCCATTAGAAATGCAAGTTTGAACATATTTTTATCGTGATTTGTAAGGTGTGTCTTAAGGGCACACATTACTTAATGATTTTATATTCAGCTTATTAATGTACGCCCTTAGGTCACAGATTAAAAAAACTGAAAAATTAAAACGATAGATAAGCAGATCTACTTATTGCAGTTTGCAAATTTGGGAACCATATAAATACCCTTTTCATTTCCTTTCCTTCTAAATTTCACCCCTTTTTCAAATATTCAAATCATTTTGCGTGATCTCTTTGTATCTTTAAAAAGCTGTTTATCCGTGAGCTTCACATAAAGAAAATCAAAGCAAACAATTAATCTTTTAATCATCAACTCGCTTTATTATCCCAACGTTGTATAATTCCGCTTTCACAAATTCTAGAATAAGATCCGTGATACGGTCCTTTTCTAGGAAAATGAAATCATCCATTTACTGTTATTAGTAAAAGGGTATTTTTATAAAAAAAATCATCCATTTATCTTCAAATCTTTAATTATTTCAACTCGCTGTATAGTGCATGCTGCATCTACTAGTTACGTAAACACGAGTGGATTATAATTGAATTAGGATGAGTGGATGATGGCGAAGAAGATTGCGAGGATAATATAGGGTACGACAATGTCGTCGAGGAGGGAGGAAGGGGAGATGACGACAAGAGGAGAAGAAGGTTCGACGTCATTGTCGAATAAGACGGATGATTTTATGGTGAAGGGGCCCAAGGAACGGTTGAAATCGTCAAGAGGAAGTCGGTTTAACTTACTAACGAACGAGTTGAGGCTGGAGTCAACTAGGAGGACTTATAGCAGGGAGAATTTGTTTGATGGTATCAGAGATCTTTCTCAAGGTCTCGTCATTCACCCAGATAACAGGTACGCACCATTTTCTTTTTGGATGGCGATAGGGCGCCAACCGGTGGCGCTGAATCTCGGCGCCACCATAATAATAAAATAAGAAAAATAAGAAAATAAAATATGGAATTTCTTTTTTTGTGCCAAATGATGAATGATAGATACGTAAGTTTACATCATGTAATAGTTTTTTAACTAAAATAAAACTCTTAACTAAATTAAATTAAAATAATATTTACACAAAAATTACATTAATTTATCTACAATATAAAAGTTTCTTCATCACTGTTCAATTACTGGGTTTTAAAAAATATTACGTTTCTTTGCTTTTTTTTACTTCAATTGTTTTTCACGACCAATTAATTGATTGGATTTAGTTTGCTCCAAGTACTGGGTTTCAAAAAATATTACGTTTCTTTGCTTTTTTTTACTTCAATTGTTTTTCACGACCAATTAATTGATTGGATTTAGTTTGCTCCAAGTACTTGGTTCAATTGCTAGTGGAGTACTTGTGATCCTCACTACGTTTGCCGAAATTCTCTGTTTTCACTCGCGAATTGTTGGTATCTTTTTACTATTGCTTCTAATTAACTGCGTTATTTGTTTGATTTACCATTTACTCGATTCCTCTCAATTATGTGTTTACGTATTACATGAGATAAAAATACTCTTTACAAGTAAATAAAAAAAATTTATACGAAGAACTCGTGTTATTTGCTTGACCGATCCAGTTTATATGCGTAACCGATAATTTGTTGAACGACACTTTCATAGTAATATATATGAAACTAGCAAGTCATATTTATGGAGTATTTTTCAATTCGTTATCAGTGTAATGGCCAAATTTTGAGAAGTATATGAGGAAGAGTTTGGGACTGCAAAGGCGAACATAGATAAACCGAGGGAGAAGACGATTGTTCGCTACCCAATTAACACGAATTTAGAAAAGTTTAAATTAAAAAACCAACACTTTCAAATCAGAAAGATGTTGGTGTGCAAGTGGTACAATTTGTGTCTAACTCTCGACTTGTCCGTGTTCAATTCTCCTTCAAAGCATTTTTTTTTGAATTTCTGTAACTCAAATGATGGGCAATGGGCTATTAAATTACTCTGTATTAATTAGCCTAGGAGCATTTACCACCTGATAATGGTGTTTACTACCTACGAGTAATACCTAATACATACAAGTATATATAGAACTCGCTTGAATAAATAGAGTATTGTACCGATATACTTTCCTTACAATTTGTTCCATGTTACTCCGTGTACGGAGTATAAATTACAAAATATTGCAACACTTTTGTTAGTTACGTTTTTAATAGTTTCACAAATTGGGCACATAAATTATATATTAGAAGTGTCAACCTCCGAAGATATGAGCACGATAATTAAAGACACACAACAATAATCCCGAGAATAGTTTATTTTATTCCCGAATTAAATTATGTGGTCGTTGTGGATAAGCAAAAACGAGCATAGTTTAAATAGTCCATATATATATTTTTTTTTATTATATTTATACTCGTTTTAATACGTAAAAAATTGAAAAATTTCGCTACCTTATATTTTAAATCTTGGGTTCGCCTCTTTGCGAGGGTATTGCTATGGTGAAAACCCATTTGATTTAATTACAAATTGTCAAAATACATATAAAATAATCAGGCAATTGTCGAATAATCAGGCAATAGTTCACATCGCGATGCAAAACAAATAACGATAAGGCGGTCCAATACAAACATTGGTTTTCAAAGGAACAAATTATTACATATCAGATGCATTATCTCATTACCCTTTTAGTTTTTAAGTTTACATGTATTTTTTTCCTGAGTATGTATATAATTTATAAGTTATATAACAGTTTTTTAATAGAAAGATGCAAAATTAATTAAATTTACAAGTATAGTTTTTAAGCAATGTTGTATTCTTTTAGCTTAACGTTTAAGTGAATAAACTCAAAAACTTTATAGTAAAAACTAATATTCTTTTAAAAAAATCGAAAATTTTATTATGAAACTCATAAAGTACACAATTAGATCATTACATGTACTACCTCTGATGTATAATTTATAAACTGATTTTCACTTTTCAGCACTGAATACACAAAAACGTAATTGTGTGGACAAAAAATTTATATTATTTACATGTAAACATAAAAGTGATATACACTAATGTATTTCACCAAAAGTTTAAAAAAAAACATCAAGAAGATTACTAGACTGGTTTTGAAGTTGGCTTTACGTACTCTAGTTATGTGCAACTTAGTTTAATTTAATTAAGCTCAATTAGGTCGGTTCAATTCAAGTTAATTACGCTTAAGTTAGTTCACCATCCTTCAAAATGTTTATGTTTATCTTAGCTAAAGTCAATTTAAATCTGTACAGTTTTGTTCGGCTAAGTTTAGTTGAATTCATTAACACTAGCTTGTGTATTTTAGATATAACTTTATATTTACAGCATAATACTTTATAAATATATTTCAACATATTATAATTTTGTGATCAATATAAACTAAAAAATATTAAACTGTCGCGGAATTTTTTTTATCAAATTATATAATCGATCCCTCCGTCTCGGTAATTTGTTTGCATTTAATTTGAATACTGCTACGAAGATTAAAAAACATACACAAATCACCTAATAAAATGGAGAACAAGAAAACAAGATAAGAGTATACTTTATCATTTTTAGTGTCTTAATTTGTTATATAATAAGACGGTCCAATAGATATGTTAGATTCAACCACTTTAATCGTCAAAACAACAATTCTAATATTCAAATTCTAACTAAAAATAAAAAAAAAACGAAAAATGTTGTAATGAGGTCTTGAACACGGTACCTTTCTCACACTCAATTCCCCATGTGCACAAGATAACATCCTGCCAAAGCCTCAATTGGTATATAAATGGTATGTGAAAGTATTTATTGCATGTACTACTCTTGGTTCATAATTATAGTTCCACAAAACATGCCTACTTCTATGAGTTTTTTTATTTATTTATAATAATAATAACAATTATTATTATTACAACTAATTAATAATGTTAAATTACTATATTACCCTTTAGCATTATTTAGTTTGAATTTTAAATTTTGGTGGAGGCAAAGGAAAATAAACATGGAATTTACTATAATACCCCCGATGGCGCTCAAATTGAGCGCCACCGGGAGGCGCCATCTCTTTTCCTTTCTTTTTAAGGCAAGTTCTCATTGACCTAAATATCCGTCTTCAGTCTAAAACTGGTGAAATATATATAGGTGAAATGAATAAGATAAAAGCATATATGGGAAAAATAAAAGATTTGTGTAATATGCCTATGTGATATGATATTCAATTCATTTTAATATAAAGATAGATACCACCGACATAATGAAAACCGACTTCTTGCCATATTGGTATCGGGTATTTGTCAAACATAAATAATGATTCATTTTGTCAAGTACTCTTGTAAAAATCATTTCAATTATAAACTTAAAGTTGATTCATTGTGGACAAATACATACTCATTCCGTCCTGATTATTTGTTTACCTTTGCTTTTGGCACAATTATTAAGGAAATGGTAGATGACCAGCTTTTTACTTAATAGATTACAAGTGGACAATAGTCACATTGAGTGATCAAATCTTCTTTATATAAAAGGAGAAACATTTAAGGAGATTTTATTGGCTCTCATTTTAAGGGAGTAAAAAGCAAACTTTTTTTTCCTTGTGATGTATGCTCCCCCATGTTCTTAATCTGATCTAATTACTGATACTTTTTTTTCCCAACGTGCAACTCCTTAAATGAAATGACCATATATTATACATTTGCAAACCATACATTATCATACATTTTCTGTGCATTATCACCAATATACAATATGAACATCCAAAAATTACTAATTGAGTAATTACAAATAATCAATAAAAGCTTTAATGAACCGTCATCACTATGATATAAAAATTACAATTTAATCACGACATTAAACATTTAATCACACTCATACATATGCTTATGTATCCAATTATAAAGTCAGGTATTACAACCCGTGCATTTTTTGCACGGGTTTAAAACTAGTTACTCATATATTACCTTCATAATATAGAAAGGTAAACAAATAAATGAGACACCTTAAAATGAAAAATGGTAAACAAACGACTTGGGACGGAGGGAGTATTAATTAATACATATTAGTTTTCCGAGTGTCATTTTAGTTTATTAGAGTTTGTTATGCAAAAATAAGTGAAACTTGAGAAAAGGAAACGTAAGACATTTAAGGAACTCACAAACATGTGATTTTAAGGTTACTTAAAAAAGTCTACTTGGAACGTGTATATAATCTGATAAACGGGAGGGAGTATGATCATTTTCACACTTTGCTCAAACACAAAAGTATTTCTGAACTAATAAAGAATGGTATATTTTGAAATATTATTTTCTAGCCCCAGCACCTCGTTCTCCAAAACCAAAAAAAAATTAAAAAATACTCCCTCCGTTCCGATCATTTGTTTATCTTTACGCTTTTGGCACAATTATTAATAAAATGGTAGGAGATCATTTGTAATTGTACTTTGTGGATGACAAGTGGACAATAATCTCATTGAGTGATCAAATTACTTATACACTACCATCCTAATATAAGAAGGTAAACAAATGAATGAAACACTTTAAAATGAAAATGTTAACAAATGATCGAGACGGAGGAAGTATAGGTAAAATAAGATAATAAAACAAGGACAATACACTGACCATACTTTAATTTAGGACATTAGATGTGGCCTTTACATAATCTCATATTGGATCATGAGAATATATAATATATGTGTTGCCAATAACATGGAGTGTCTATAGTGATTAGGTTAAGGTTGACCTCTAGATGCTTTTTGTTGTTTTTTCATATTCGTTTCCAAAGTTTTTTTAATTTGGGTCAAACGGACAAAATCGGTATGAAAATCTGAAATGAAGACTGGATTTTTGTGATAACTTTACGTAATTACTCTTTTGTGGACAAATTTTACGCTTTTATGGACTTTTTTGCATAAAATTTCCATACCTTGTCCTTGGTATATAAAACAAAAATCAAACTCTTTTTTTCTCTTCTTTTCTAGAAACTTAAGCAAATGCTAATCAAATTAGTAAATTACAAATCCTACTTCTCATATTAATCAAATAATAATTCTTAATTCTAACTTATAATCAAGCCACCATTATTTTGTTTCAAATTAGATACCACCTAAATTAAATTTGGGGGAGACAAATTAGGGTTTATGAAAATTAAAGTGGATGGGGAAAGGGATGGTTGCGGTGGCAAGGGAGAGGGATGATGACGGCACTCGGGGTTGTTGCCTGGCCGGCGGGGGGTCGTTGGTGACGGTGGTGCGGTGGGTGGTCGGCAGGGTTGTCGTAAGGCCGTCATTCAAGAAGAAAAGGGATTTGAGGTTGTCAGGTGTGTGGGACGAGAGGGCAGTGGTTGACGGTGGTGCGGTGGTTGTGTGGGTCAGGGCGGGAAGAGGGTGTGGGAAGGGGCGGCGAGTTTGGCGGCACTAGAAAGGGAGCAGTGGGTGACGGCGGCGCGTTGGGTGGGTGGTGGGTGGTGGTGGTGAGGAATCTAGCAAGGCAGTGAAGTTGAAAAACATAGATCAAAATTGAAAAAAATAGATTGGCGACTGCTTTCAGTGGTGGTGACTGAAAGTAGTCGCCAAATTGGCGACTGCTTTAAATCAGTCGACAATCTTTGTAATATGCCAGATTCGCGAACAGCCCCCTTCCTTCTCTCTTAATCTACTCTTTCGAAAAAATTAAAAACCGGATTTCGTTCCTTCCTAAAATCCGACGACCGCCCTCCACTACGACCACTAGCACTCTGACCCCTTCTCTCCGCGAGACTTCGTCAACCACCGTTACTACT
This sequence comes from Heliosperma pusillum, assembly GCA_022085475.1. Classification (NCBI taxonomy): domain Eukaryota; kingdom Viridiplantae; phylum Streptophyta; class Magnoliopsida; order Caryophyllales; family Caryophyllaceae; genus Heliosperma; species Heliosperma pusillum. The sequence goes on from JAIUZE010019601.1 coordinate 18,457, forward strand.
CCAACTATCACTCCTCATTTTCTTTTATTTTGTGAAGGTATGTTTATAGTTTTAATCTTAATAGATTAATGTTAAGTTTACATGTTTAATTTGTGACTTTCATTAGTTTTTGATGATTTGATAGGTTTATTTAAATATTTGTGAGGATTATTAGGTGTTTATATGTTATTTAGTTAGGGTTTGGTGAAGTTTGAATTAGTGTTAGTGATTGTAATTTTTATTAGTGTTGTTAGTATTGAGGTTTGATTAGTGGTAGTGTTGTTAATATTATTAGTATTGTTAGTATTAATTTTGTTAGTATTGTTAGTATTGTTAATTTTGTTTTGTGTTAGTGTTGTGAGTAATGGATTTTGATAATTTCATGATTTGTGTTAGTGTTGTTAGTATAGGGGTTTTGATTAGTGTTGTTAGTATTGTTGTTTGATTAGTGTTAGTATGTTAATATTATTAGTGTTGTTAGTATTATTTTGTTAGCATTGATTATTTTGATTTGTGTTAGTGTACTTAGTATTAAGGTTTTGACAGATATGATTATTTGTGTTAGTGTTGTTAGTATTTGGGGTTTTGATTAGTGTCGTTAGTATATGTATTATTTGTTATTAAAAGTGTTGATTAGTGTTGTTAATTTTGATATTATTAGTGTTGTTAATATTAATTTTGTTAGTATTTGTATTTGTTGTGTGGGTTAATATTTAGATTAAAATGAAGAGATTGGAACGTACATGGATGTACGAAGAAAGAGTTGATAAGAAAAGACGTCATACCGCTAGATTTATAAAGGGGGTTGCCGAGTTTATTAAATTTGCTAAACAACAAGATGAGTATGATTTAGTAGTAAAAAAACTTAGGTGTCCTTGTATTAAATGCGAAAACATGAAATATCTATATGACATTGAGGTTTAAGAACATCTTTATACAAATGGGTTTTGTCCAAACTACTACAATTGGATTTCTCATGGAGAATCATATTCTCCATTTCCCGAACAATCTCAAATCCCACAAAATGAGAACTCATATAGAGAAATGGTAGTTGATGCCTTTGATTCTAATATTTTTAATAATGATCATATAACAATGAGTGGAGAAGAACCACATGCACAAGCAAAAGCCTTTTTTTTGACATGTTAAAAGGCTTCTGAAAAACCATTATATGAAGGGAGCAAAATGTCATTGTTAGAAGCCGCCTCTAGGACAGTAACTTTGAAATGTGAGTACAATTTGTCATTTAATCGTGTTGATGATGTTGCTTCTTTGGTTGAGGATGTTATCCCGGATAATAATGTCATGACCCGATCAATCTACAATACCAAAAAAGTAGTGAAAGGTCTTCAACTTCCGCATTATAAGATTGATGCATGTCCTGGGGGATGTATGCTCTTTTAGAAGGATGATGCCTTACTTGACAAGTGTAAGAAATGTCAAAGGGGTAGATATAAGACGACAATTGAGGGAAGTATAGTTTTGAAGGGTAAAAAAGGAAAGAAAGGAAAAAAGAGAGGTGAAAAAAGTAAGAAACCAATACCAGAAAACCCCTTAACTTACTTTCCTCCAGCTCCTAGACTTCAAAGAATGTTTGCTACCAAAATCATTGTTGAACAAATGAGATGGAACAAAGAAAATTCTCGTACTCCGGGAAAGATGTGTCATCCGAGTGATGGTGAGGAATGGAAGCAGTTTCATATGCTTAATCCAGACTTGGCCGAGGAATCCCGCAATGTGCGACTTGGCCGAGGAATCCCGCAATGTGCGACTTGGCCTGTGTACAGATGGTTTTGCTCCATTCGGTCAGTTTGGTAGAAAGTACTCTTCTTGGCCCGTAATGATCACTCCATACAACTTACCACCTTGGTTATATATGAAAAAAAAATTTACCTTCTTGTCACTAATTATTCCTAGTCCACATAACCCAAAAATCGCCTTCAATGTTTATTTGCAATCATTGGTGGAAGAATTGAAAGATTTGTGGGAAGTAGGTGTGGAAACATATGATGTGTCGCTAAATCAAAATTTTCAGCTAAGGGCTTCATTGTTGTGGACCATTAATGATTTCCCCGTCTACTGTATGCTATCTGGATGGTCTACCGCGAGAAAAAAGACATGTCCTTGTTGAATCTATCAAAGCAAAACATTTTCCCTTTCTAGTTCTAAAAAACTGAGTTGGTTTGATTGTCATAGATAATTTTTACTGGAGAGGTATGGCCATAAGAGCAACAAGAAAGCTTTTAAAAAAGGTAAAGTGGAGCGGAACGATGCTCCAGAGCGACTTCCGGGGGATGAGGTATGCTCAGCTGTCAAACATACATAAAAACAAGCATTACTAGAATCAGGTCTGATACCGACCGCTTACAACAATCGTTAAATGTAAAAATCGGTCGGTAAAACGTCTTACCGAGCGATTTTTCCACCTTAGCGTCTAATAAAGATTGGTCGGTAAATACGGTCGGTAAATGTCCATTACCGACCGACGGAACCTCGGTCGGTACTCTACCGACCGACTATGTAGTCAGTAACATGAATTTCGGTCGTTGCCATGACTGAGTTGAGTTGGCCAATATGTCCAATTAATCGGTCAGTAATTACCAAATCGGTCGGTAATTACCGACTGACGGTCGGTCGGTAAGTGTATATAATCGGTCGGTTTCAATAATAGCCATTTGACATACATGAGCTTTTTGGTCAGCAATCGGTCGGTAAAAGCTCCATGTCGGTCGGTGCTTTATATATTTGATTTGGAGAGTTTTTGCTTCTATTGCTCCCCCATTTGCTATATTTCTTGCAGAAATTCCAAAATATATACAAAAGCATTCAGATACAATTATTTGTAACCAGAAACCGTCTTTCAAATTAGAAAAATGTCAACGAAATCTTACAACCATGTCTTAGACAACCAACTACCAAAGTAACCATGTCTTAGACATCCATAATTCACACCAAAGTTTACACAACAACTAACAAAGTGACGAGTTTACACTTGAAAACCATTTCTGCCTCCACCGGAGTTATCGACATTCGGGTTAAAAGGCAATTCTCAAGGGTTATGTTGTATCGGGATTGGGTTTGGGATTCAAATAATTTGGTTAATGCCTCAACTTGGCGCCTTCTTTCTTCTTGTTGACGCGTACTAGCGTCTTGACTAGCCGTGATTTTTTGCCTTAGATCTTCTTGATTTTTCATGTAAAGTTCTTTCCTCTTGCAAGCTTCTTCTTCCCTTTATTGCACCTCCTCCCTATACTTCCTAAACTCTTCGGCTTCCCTCTCACGTGGTTTTATTGCTTGACTTAGAACACCGGGGATATATGGTTGGGAAGCGGAAGAACTACCTCTCGACGATGATAAGGTCGGGGGAGAGTAATATAGTGAGGCGGCGGCGGTTTCTCACCCAAAGACTTGACCCTTCTTGTATCCATGGACCGAATCGAACCAAACCTTGTAAGGGTCTACCGGAAGTCCTTTCTCTTTAAGCTCATTTGTCATCCTCACATAATCATCCTACATTGTTAAAAAATAAAGTTATAAATAATAACATAGTTATTTTGGCACTTGAAATTTTGAATGTAGTAATACTTACATATCTCGCTCGGGCAGTTGGATGACTCCATTGCTCCTCACCATTAACCACTTTCTTATGGCTATCAAGATAGAGCTCCACTGCATTAGGGGCTATACCCCTATATCTTTCGCCTTTTATAGTAGACATTATAGTAGTTAATATGTCAAAACTAACTCTTTCAACTCTTCGATAAGAGGTTGTAAGTAGACATCTATGTGACTTTTAGGACTATTCGGCCCAAGAACAATCAATGAAAGAAACATAAACGGTTTCTTCATGCACAACCATGGTGGTAGATTGTAAGGAGTGAGAATTACCGGCTAAAATGAATATTTTTTTCAAATTGGCCGTATGGTGTAAAACCATCTGTGCACAAACCAAGTCTAACATTTCGAGGCTCACTAGAAAATTCCGGGAACATTTTGTTCAAATGCTTCCAAGCCTCACTATCGCTTGGTGGGCAAATGTCCCTTGTACACGAGCGTTTTGTTCATGCCATCTCATTGCCTCCGCAATATTTCTAGTAGCATAAAGCCGTTGTAATGTTGAACCTATAGGAGGGTAGAATAAGACATGTTGAGGTATTTTTTTCCCACTAGATGGTGTTGGCTTGTACCTATCTTTGCCACACTTCTTACATTTATCAAGTGATGCATCTTCTTTCCAAAAGAGCATACAATCGTCTTTACAACAATGAATCTTTTGATAGGGTAATTGAAGAGCTTTGAGCAATTTTCTGGTGTTATATTTGGTGCGGGTCATCACATTTTTCCGAGGTATAACATCCTTAATCAAGGAAGCTATCTTATCTACACATTTGTGCGATAAGTTGTGCTCACATTTTATGTTAACAACTCTTGCAACTTGCTTGTAACACCGACACATCGCTCCCCTCATATAAAGGTATCTCTGCCGCATCTTACATATAAAAAAACTCTTCAATTGAGGGTGTGGAGTTTCTTCTTCACCGATAGGGGGTTCCTCCATATGTTCTAAAGCCGTGTCACCTAAGGCATCTATTACCATCTCTAGATATTGTCCGCTTATGGAAGCTTGAGTGTTTGGTACATTGTTTGGTACTTTAAAGGAGAAAGGCTCACCATGACACACTCATTCATAATAATTTCCCGTTAATCCTTTAATAATAAGGTGTTCTTGTACCGCAAATTCACTCAATCAAATTTTTGCACTTTACACATGGACATCTAACTAGTTGTGAATTCCTAAATTCATCTTGAGTTTTAACATAGTCAAGAAAAATATTCACCCCACATAAAAACTCATACTTAACCATCTTCCTATCATCCACTCTTTCATACATCCATTCTCGTTCAACCCACTTCATTATAAATCTATATAAATATATAAATACAACATAATTAGGCAATCTAACAACTAATTGAGACAATCTACCTTCTAACTAATTAGGGAATCTAACTACTAATTCTCACTACCAATTCATCAACAACTAATCAAATTATACTACCAACATAAAATTTCTAACTACCAATTTTAACCAACTATTGAACAACAAATCTAAATTTAATAGCAAATTTACTACCTAATTCCAACATATATGTACTACTAACAATTCTACTAATAACAATTATACTAACTACTTGAACAAACTAACAAATATTACATTAACTACCCAAATATACACATACATCATATACCCATCTTCAACATCTAATCAAATTATAAAAAAAACTAATTTCACTACCCTTAACCATAACTTAAATAATTCTAAAATTACATTCAATTAACAACAACTAATCAATCCTAACATAAAATTATGTGTAAAAAACAAAAATGAACACTATTAAAACAACTAAAAACACAAAAATTTAGAATTAATCATACCTTAATCAAATTACTAGAGGAGAGAGGAGGGTCGTCGGATGTTGTTGTCGACAGTAGAAGAGTTGCGGGAGTTAGGGGAGGGTCGTCAAAGGCGGCGGAGGGAGGCGGCGGCCGGAGGTAGTGAGGAAGGAGCGGCGGAGGGTTTGGGGTATAATAGAGTGAGAGTGTGTTGTGTTTGGTAAATAGAAATAATAGAGTTTGGTCGTCTTTTTTTTTTTTTTTTTTAATATTTGGGTTCGTACCGAACGATTAGAAAACGGTCGGTAAAGACAGAAAAATCGGTCGGTAAACTTCAAATTACCGACGACTAGTTATCATTACCGATCGACTTTATATCTCGGTCGATAACTTACCGACTGATTTAAAATTACCGACCAAATGCGGTAGCTAAAATCATTTACCGGTCGATTAAAAACTCAGTCGGAATTTGCGGTCGGTATAGGAACTGATTCTTGTAGAGAAGGAACTTGAAGAACAAATTTATATTTGATTAAACTGCTAAAAGGAACATGAATGAAATATACTGTCAAAATTAATGTGAGAAAGTATATTAAAATTATGACGGTAAAGATTTTAATGAACATTTTAAAATATGAGACATTTCTAGGATGTTCTAAAATATTCCGAATGATTTACAAAAATGTAGAAACATTTAGAATATTATTGTACATACTAGAATAATTTAGAAGAGTCTCTAAGAGTCATGAATGTTCTGAACTTAGGTAGAAAAATATATAACCTTCTAGACATGTCTATTAGTGGTAAATAACTATAGAGAGTTCTATAATCTTGTAGGAGAAGGGGACGAGCTCTATAAATAGAGGAGCTCCCCTCCCATTTCCTGGAATTCAAATGTATCCAAAAAATTCACAAACAAACAAAATCATCAATAACAAACAGTTCAAGTAAACAACCTACCAAATTAATCTCTACTCTACTTCTCCCTTTACTCCCACATACATTATCAAATGGTATCAGAGTTTTAAAGATCTTAAGGACAACAAAAATTGACCCGATGGATAGGTATTGCGCCGGCATGGACAACATGGTTGACCAACCATGTCCTATAGGCAACATTAATTATGTTTAGTTTATTAGCAAGGGGATAAATATGGACATAATATTATAAGCAATAATTTTTAGTTAAAATTTTATTTTTGTATATTTTATCAAACAACTATTTTGTTTTACTCTTACTATTTGGCATTTTCGCCCTCTTTATAGTTTTCTTATCCCCCAAACTTTGAATGTGGCACTATCATTACCTACATGCCAAGTAGATCCTACATTTATACAAATTAGTTCTCGTGTCCCATATAAATTTAGCAAAGATCATTGCATATATGTCCAAGTTGTTGCTCCTTCCACGGTAAAATGGTGGTAAATGGTAACCACTTAAACGTTTGAAGGCTTACTTGGAAATTTGGAATGCGAGTAGTTATTAAGGGAGTAATAAGGCTTAAAATGAGAAAATAATTGAATTTAAAGTCCAATTATCACGACTGCTTGTGAATTTAATAGACCGTTCGACTAGTCCAATGACTTGTCTAAACAGTAGTTGATAATTTACTAAATTAAAACGAAAGCAACGTAATAGGGAAATTACTAATTGTGATGGATAATCACAAAAGACTATATGTGGAGCTTTGTGTTCGCGGAAGCATGTACGATTACGAAAAATAATAAACACTACAATTTAAAGAGAAGCAAACACATGCGATTTTTAAGTTGTCCGATGTACACTTTTAAGGTGTCCACTATCTCTATTATTAGTGTTTCTTTAATAATCTGTCTCGACTACAAATAAAACTCCCACGTCCTACTAGGGTTGTGAGACTAGAGTACAAACGTGTAATTCAAAACCCCACATTTAACTCTAGTTATGCAAACTCGTGTGCTAAATCCTTAGAACCTTACTGCTCCCTACTTAGATAAGATATATATTGGAACCAGATATATGTCTTTATAATGTGTTCATAGAAGATTAATAAAGAAGAATTTATATTCAGTATAGAATAGAGGTGGAAAATGAACAATCAAACGGACTTTCAAAAGGACACTTTCAAGAAAAGTTCTACAAAACTAATTTAAAACTAAAAAAATTGAAAACACGTCATTTTAAACCTCGCTTATGATTAAGCAAATACTTTTTTTCAGTTTGTTGCTTGGTATTTATATGAATAGTGATGTGAGTCGTTATACACCAAAAATAAAAGCCTAAGTCTACTAACTAAAGAAGATAGCGGAAGTAGGGTCGATCTCCACAAGGAGGAAATTAACTAACTGTAATCTAAGTCTGTCAGTCACAATCTGGGGGTTTTGATTTGGTTTTAAACTAAACTAAATAAGATTTAAGAGAAGAGAAATAAAGGTAGAGGTTAACACGAAATAAATCAGATAAAGAAAAAATATGCTAGGATTCGGTCTACTACTACAATATCGACATCTACGGGTCAACTAAGTCAGTCAATCTATCAATGAGAAGGGCAATGGTTTTCTCCTCTCAGTCTCAAACCACCCTAGGGATTTTCCTAATTAACTCTCGCCCTCTTAGGAATCACCTATCAATTCTAAGCAAGCCTTTCCCTTCCAATCTCTCAATCCAGGTCGGGGTTAACTACCTAGCTAGTCTCCTGCGTGTACTCATTCGACTAACCTCAATTATATTGCTTAGATTGATTCTCATATTCAAGATTAACTAATATACTTTATCTTATCATGCCTCTATTACAGTTTTCCTCATCCTAACATATAAGGGAATTAGCTACTCATACTATTAATAATGCTAGCAATAAAGACGATTGAATATATGACATTAGACATGATATAATCGTAATTACAAAGCATAAAGAACAATAACGCATCAATTAATAAAGGTAAAACAGTAATTAAGACTAGAACAAAGATTAAGAATAAAGGAGAGAAAAGAGTTTACAATCTTAGCAAATCCGGCGTAAAGAACAAATCCGTGTCGATAATAAACCCTAATGTAAACTTAAAGATTAAGAAAGTTCAGAAACTAATGGTGAATGATAAGTGTCTGCTAAGTAGTCGATGATCAATTATTAATGACGAACTAAGAGTCTTATATAATGCATAACACGACTTCTAACCTAATTAGTCTACGGACTTAAGGCCCGTGACAGATTTCACTCGATCAAGGGGAAATCCCCTTCGATCGAGGCCTTTATTCGAGAATATCAGTCGATCGAGGACTTTATCCTCTCGATCGACCAATTTTTCAACAACTACCCCTCGATCGAGCAGATGACAGCTCGATCGAGGTCTTCTCTAGCAACAAATCCTCTCGATCGAGTAGAGAGTCACTCGATCGAGTCTTCTTCATCAGTACTCCCCTCGATCGACCAAATATATGGTCGATCGAGGTCCTCTGGCCTAGCATATAGTGTTGGTCGTGGCTTTGGACTTGATTGTGAGCGGTTTCACGCTTTCCCATGCAAAGTGGACTGTTTTGGCTCGGTTTCCGCTACTACGCAGCTTGTACCTACAAAATGGTAATGAAAGTACAAAGTAGCCAAATAGGGGCATATAGTGACATAATATCACCTAAATGACATAGAAATGCGTGCATAAATGGACTAAAAAGTCTATATAAAATACACGCATCAAACTTCCCCAAACCAAACCTTTGCTTGTCCTCAAGCAAACTAAATGCAGATATATGGAACTAAATGAACCTAGGGGAATGGAGTAAGTCTCAGAGCTAGCTACAAGTCAATGCTAAACCGTTTAATGCACTCATTCAATCGCTACAAAGCTTAATACGAAAGTGGACGAATTTATACAATCTTGGAAATAAATTAGACTTTCGACACTGCAAGACTCAACCAAATTCAGACTCTCACGGGTCATTATTCTCTCAACAAGCAAATGGTAAGTAAATATGTATAAGAAAGAGAGAAGAAAATATAGTCACTCACCTAGAGTACGACCGACACAACTTGCATCGCTAACTAATATGAAAGATGATTCAAGCACCGTACACACGCATAACCACCGTTCAAGGACTATCACGTGCCGAACATTTGCAAAAATATGGATATGTGAGGCTAATTGGTAAGAAGGGGCAAAACAATTAATGGAAATGTAAGGGTAAATAGCCAAGCTAGTTCCTAACAAGACCGTAATAGAACTCGTTCCATTCTTCCAACTATCAAAAACTAAGCTCGATGCCTTAACATATCTAGGCATATACAACACAAATCCCATAAAATACCTCGACAAATAATAATAAGCATAGGAGGTGTAAATAACAAAAACTTCAGCCAATTATTTTAACTCATTATATTTTTTTTTCATTTTTCATTTTTTTCTTTCTTGGCTGATCGAGGGAAAAACCCCTCGATCGAGTGAAATAAGTCACTCGATCGAGGTAACATACAGCAACATCTGCTCGATCGAGCTTAAAGTTGCTCGATCGAGGTACTATTCATCACTTCTCTTCTTTTTCTCGCAAATACCCACTCCAATCAATGAAAACGAGTCAAAAACTGACACAACAGTAAAACATACCTCGACTACTAAACTAGCTCGGCAAAGGTAGGCTCAGTTTAGAATGTAGTTAAGGGCAACAGGCAGATATGGCTTTATGTGGAGTTAATGGGGTAAAATGAGGAAAAGGGAGATGCAAATATTCTCAAAACACGTAATACCGACCACAAACCCAATGCGTGCAGGCAATAAGAAATCAAAAGTTCATATACAAGCAAATGACACGAGATGTGGGGAGTAACTACTCTCATTCCTAGATGAACTGGTCATAAATGTCACCAGTTATAGGCTCTAAAACTCAGAATATATAAGTAGTTTGCCAAAATGTTGAGTCAAGTCTAATAGTCAAATTTAAATTCCAAGACAAAATTCAATAGTTCACTACTTCGATTTTACTAAGTAAGTCAAGAATGGTGCAAGGAATAACATAAAATATACTTGTAGTGCAATTTCATCACGAACAAGACTCAAATCCGACTAATCTATATGCAAAAATAAACGTGATATTTTTGTTTTTTTCAATTTTTTTCTAATTAACATGAATTGTAAACGTGAATGCAATACAAATGCAAATGCAGACGCAAAAGGATGCAAAACACCTCCCCAAACCAAAACAGACAATGTTCTCATTGGCTACAGCACAACAGCATATAAGGGAAAGGGAAACACAACCTAATTCATGTTCCTAAGGGATGAAATATATACAAAGAATGGAAAAAATAAACAGAAAAACTCACAAAACAACAGCTTCCCCAAACCAGCATCAAACTGGGGAGCTAACATCACCTCCTCCCAGCAGTCTCCTCCGTCTCCACCCTATACGTCGGGTCCCTCTCCTCCTCCTGAACTAGCCTCCTAGCTGCCAACTCCGTGCGCTCCCTCGTGGCCCTCTGTGCCGGCGTCTTGTCCTCTTCCTCTCCAGAAGAAGAGGAAGAAGAAGATGGTGAAGGATACCCACCCTCTGGGTATCTGTAGAACGAGGGGTAGGGCCATCCATCTGGAATAGGACGTCCTCTGCGGATATGGTCCTCATAGATAAGGAACAAAGCCAAGGCCTGATCCCGTCGCATCTGTGCTATATCCCTGCGCATATCAAGTAGCAAAGCATCACGACGCCCTTGGTCCATGACCTTAGACGCCTCAAACAGGGGAGGACAAACAAAATTAGCCGGAAAAACCGACTCAGGAGGGGGAGTGGTGGTGGTGACAGGCGGGGGCGTGACAGTGGTCGTCCCAGCCTGTTGAGAACCCGACGGCTCTCCAACATCCCTCTGTGGGGAAGCTCTCTTCCTCTTCTTAGTGGAAGAGGAAGGTGTAGTAGTGAAAGGTAGATGGTAAACAGGGGGAGGGGGTTTCACCCCTCTCTGTGACACCCTCAAATTTGCGGAAAGAAAAAAAAATTATTTAAATACATAAAAGATAATAAAACATAACGAAGGTGTCATAAAATAAAAAGGGTCATTACAAAACGGAAATAATATTCTACAAAAGAAATATACAAGACGGGAGACATATCTCCCGTATAAATACGAAATAAAAGAGTGTATAATAATATACAAACTATGAACCGAATATAGGTCCAAGGTAAATACTTCGCTCGCTAGCTCGTCCATGTACCCAAAATATGCATCACCACCTGCTCGACCGCATTAAATATAAACACGGAAGCCACAGTCAGTGGGGAGTAACTCCGAGTTCTCCCAGCCACGAAATGTCGAGTTTAATGAAACATGAAAAACATAAAAGCAATGTATATAGAAAATACAAAAACTTAACATATATGATATGGTTTTCATGTTATGAAACAGTTAACTAACATATAACCTATCATATGAAAGCTATCATGTGAATCCGATAATAAAATATAACTCGAGGTAGGGAAGCTGGTATGCTGGCTCACTCGTTTACCCTGTAACATAGCCGGGATACCCTCAAAACCCTAATCACACGTATCAGATGTGAATAGTTAACAATCAGTAATCCAACTCTATCACCTACCTAGCGGCTTGGTCATCTCACCTTTCTAAGAACTCATAGAATCCTACAAACACTTAAAGAACCAATACTATACGTCTAGAAACAAAGGCATCTAGTTTCCTAGCACGGCCCCTAGTCGATCTTGTAACGTTCGAGGCTATCCCACAAGGTAGGAAAACACAGTCCTAGTCCCTAGAACTGATCAGACCTAGCAACAACAGCTAACCCATTCCCTGTCTCATTACATAACCGTACATGAGAAACTCTGATAGGCGACCCCCTAAGCAGAGATGGCTAGTACTTAAGCTGGCTCCCTTCCCAAAGCGGAAACTCTTAGGATGCCATGCCCCCGGCTTGGTATCAAAAGGCCCAAGCCAGTGACACAAAAGCTATCAAGCCATGAACATATACTCGTTAAAGATAGTAAGGCCTATCGATGTCATGGTCCAAGATACTCATTTAGAATTAGAATGGTCCAGACGCCATATACTCATAATTCTCTATGGGTACTTAGTCAACACGACACCAACCATATAATCAAACAGTCACTGGAAAAACATCCTATCATGTGACTAATTGCATATAAATCATATTCAAATATCATATCGCCTCATAACTACTAAGGCTAATTCAATAATTATATAAAACCTTACTTGAAGACAAATCCCCGACCCGAGTCCCGCGACGGGTCATCAGTCAAAACGGGGCTGACTAGATCTTATTTTGACCAAACCCGTTTGGTCAAACCGGCTAGAAACAGAGTCTTTATCACATAGACATACAATCAACATATTCTTTACATGTTATTTTATTAAAACTTCTAACATGTGAATTATTATATTATACCCAAAACCCGTTTGACTAAAATGGATATTAAATTATACTACGACCTCGTCTTATAATTTCTAACATGTGAGAAATAATAATATAATGAAAAACCTTTTTAATTAAATAATTTACTTATTAATATTTCTCGCTTGCTAATTATTACAAAACGCGATAAAAATGACGATAACTCAAAAACCGTCACAAGTCCCAAAGTGGGACCCACGGGCTGAGTTGGGCCGGACCCCACATGGGCCTGGATGGGCCCCACGACCTGTTTTGGCTAAAATGGGCTGTTTTGGCAGATTTTACACCTTTTACAAAAACCGATTCTTAATTATTTCCCGCATGCTTTAACATAATTAAAACCCGTCAAAACAACAACATAACATTCAAACATCGACACAACCCAAAGACCAAAACCCGGACCCACCATGGACCAGCCCAGACCGGGTCTGAACCGGCCTGGACCGGCTGGGTGATCCGGTTCACCACCACCACCAATTCCGGCCACCACCACAAATTCCGGCCACCACCACAACAACCACCCTAAATTCCAAATTAATTCTAACATGTTTTTAATTAACAACATCCATTTTTAAACAATCAAAACAACCATCCATCATACAAAAATCATGATTATGAATAATCATCCAAATTCATCAAGAACAACCAACATGTTAATAAATTCATAAAACACCATAATAACCACTACTTAACATGTTACTAACTAAAAATCATAAAATCATAATAATATGAACAAAAACTAAAGATGAACCAAAACTAAAGAAAACAAAAGCTATGTAACATATATCCGTCGAGTAACTCGGAATCGTTAACTTAGCTAAGCAAGACAATTAGCATCAAAATAAGAAGTATAAACCAAGAATCCCTCCTACTAATCTTCACCCAAAATATACGAGTCTCCAAACTCGTCTTCAAAATCTTCCCCTATAAGAAAAGACAAGAAAACATTATTAGAACTAAAAATATGAATTTCCATAAGTAAAGTGTTGAAAACGATCTTGACGGAATTGAAATTAAACCATACGTGAAGATGAGGAGCGAAGAGGAGAGTCTAGAAATATAAATTAGGATGGATTTAATTAAGAAACGAAGATTTTATGAAGGTTTTGCTCAATAACGATGAAGAACAAATGATGAACGACGAAGAACACGAAGAACGATCAAAGAAAGTGATGTTTTGATCTTAATTTGATTTGTTGTAAAATGAAAAGTTGTTTGTGAGTAAGGAAGAGTGGGTTGAGCCGTGTGTTTATAGGCAAATAAGAATGTCGAGTTTTGAAATTGTTGTTACGTAATTGACTCGCGTTTAATAATTATTTTACGGTAAACGATTAATTATAATTAACGATAAAGTTAATTAAACTAAATATCAAGATATTATGATATTGTAATGAAAAATAATGAAAATATCAAGGCTTAAGAGTGGGTAAGGGAGCCGTGTGGTCTTGTGATTGTCGGGTCAGATTTCGAGCGTTTTGCGTAATTTTCGTTAACTGATCGATAAAATGAAATAATATCTAGATATTATGATATTATAATCAAAAGTAATGAAATATCAAGCCCTATTAGAGGACTAAATGAGCCGTGTGGTATGGTGAGGAATCGGTCTGTTTTTGAGCGATTTGCGTAATCTTTGTTGACGGATCGATAAAGTAATTAAATATCTAGATATTTTGATTAGTTTAATCAAAACAATTAAAATATCTAATTGTGAGTGGAAAACGATGACACGCGCGTGTGACTCATGCCAAAGTCGAGTTTTGAATTTGTTACGAGATTTACGATGAGTCGGGAATAGTTAAATGACGTTCGGTTAAAACCTTAAACGTTATTCTTTAAATTCCGAATAAATTCAAAATAATTATATTAAATTATGATAAATCTTAATAAATCTAAATAAAAATAAATCAAAAATATTATTTTTTTAAATAAACTTTCGGTCCTCAAACTTATGAGGCGAGTCGGGAAAAAGTCAACGGAAGTCAAAGTTGACTGAAAAGTCGAGAAAAGTCGAAGATGACTTACAAGTCAAGAAAAGTTTAGGACGACTTAAAAGTCAAGAAAAAGTCAATGACGACTTTAAAAAGTCAAGGAAAAGTCAAAGACGACTTAAAAGTCAAGAAAAGTCAAAGATGACGAAAAACGGTCTTTTCATGGAATCCCTCAAAAATTCCAAATACGAACGCGGAATTTCAAAATAAGACTCGGAACAAAAATTCCTATTTTAAAAACTTAAGTTCTACTGAAAAGTGTTAGTAAATATTTTTACTAGAAAAAATCGGGTACTTTTCGGGTTGTTACAATCACCCCTCCTTTTAAAAAGTTTCGTCCTCGAAAGATAGAAGAAGGAACGTAACATATATGTAGGTCTATTTCAAAATTGTTAAAAATATATTCGTAATAAAATTACAGGGTCTTATCACTGGGGCGGAAGGTTCTCGTCAGCTGTTAAGAACATCAACGTCCCAAATCAAAGACTTTAAAGATACATTTTCGCATCAATAAATGAGAAAACTAGTTATCGAACGTCTCCAATAACGAGTCTCAACACTCCTTGACGGTAAAACTACTTGAAATCATTAAAATATTTCAAAAAAAAACTTTTAATTCAAAAATTTCATAGTAAGGATAATAACTCTATTATCTATTCCTAAAATTTCTAACTAAAGCTTATAGTAATCTATCTATAAGAAGTGATATTTGATAGAAGGAACGGAATATTCGAAAAATAAATCGAATAGAAATAGGAAAGAAAGAAGAAGATTTACCTCAAGCAAAGAGCTCGGGATATTTAGCTAACATCTTAGCTTCGGTTCCCAAGTTTCTGATTCGACGTTTCCACAACGCCAAAGAATACGAACTAAGGGTACCACTTTGTTTCGGAGTTGTTTGTTAGCCCTTTCAAGTATACGAATCGGCCTTTCTTCCAAGGCCAAATTAGGTTCCAAGTCCAACACTTCCTCTTGAATAATATGACTCGGATCACTGATATACTTCTTCAATTGCGAAACATGGAACACATCATGAACTTTGCTCAAGTTCGGAGGTAATTCTAGACGATAAGCAACAGGACCAACTCTTTTAAGCACGCGAAACGGTCCAATATATTTAGGACTCAACTTTCCTTTCACTCCAAACCGTTTCACTCCCTTAATTGGTGACACTTTAAGGAATACCAGATCATCAACATCAAATTCAAAGTGGTCGACGACGAACATCGGCATAGGATTTCTGTCTATCTTGAGCGGCTTTCATTCGCTCTCGAATGACTTGAACTTGATCAATCGTCTCAGTAACTATGTCGGGACTCAACATATGCTCATCTTGGACTTGATCCCAACAAACAGAACTACGGCACTTCCTACCGTATAAAGCCTCGTATGGTGACATCTTGATAGAAGCATGATAACTCTTGTTATAAGAAAACTCCACCAAAGGCAAACACTTCTCCCAAGAAGTGTGAAAGTCTAAAGCACAAGCCCGGAGAAGATCTTCCAAAGTTTGGATCGTCCTCTCAGTTTGACCATCAGTAGCGGCATGAAAAGCTGTACTCATCAACAATTTACTACCCATGGCTTCTTGTAAAGCCGTCCAGAATCGGGAACCAAATCCCGGATCACGATCTGAAACTATATCTTTAGGCACTCCATGGTAGCGTACTATCTCTCTCACATATGCATCAGCTAAGACATCTATCCTCGAAGTTTCTTTGATAGGTATGAATCTGGCACACTTCGTCAGACAGTCTACAATAACCCAGATGGCATTCTTTCCACTAGAAGTAGTAGGTAAAGCCATCACGAAGTCCATAGAAATAGACTCCCATTTCCAAAGAGGAATTTCCAAAGGTTGCAGCAAACCTCCGGGTCTTTGATGTTCAATCTTCACCTTCTGACAAGTAAGACATATACTAACATACTCCTTTACTTCAATCTTCATCCTAGTCCACCAAAACTGTGGTCTCAAAATTCTTTATACATTTTGTAACCACCCGGATGAAAGAATAAGGAGAAAAAGGTCGAGCTTCATAAAGTATGTCTCTTTCTCAACTCGGCACTTCTAGGACCACATTCTACCTGGTAAAGAAGGTAGCCATAATGATCCACCAAACATCCTTAGCTTGCTAAGTAATTATTTTTGCTCGAAGGCGATTAAAACGTAGCATCCTACGGTAAACAAGTCGAATCTCTCGATAAAAATCAGGTTCCGCAGTCACGCACCAAGATAATCAAATCCATTCACAACAAACTGTATCTGAAGCTCTGAAATCGGTAATAGTTAACGGGTAAAGTTACCAAGAGCATTTAATGAATGACTAGTCTTTCTAATCAAAGCATCTGCCACAACATTTGCTTTTCCCTCATGATAAATCAACTCAGCATCATAATCATTCACCAACTCTAACCATCTTCTCTGCCTCATGTTCAACTCTTTCTGAGTAAAAATGCACCTCAAGCTCTTATGATCGGTGTAGATTCGACAATGCACTCCAATAAGATAATGTCTCCAAGTTTTCAATGCATGTACCACCGCTGCTAACTCAAGATCATGAGTCGGGTAATTCACTTCATGAACCCTAAGTTGTCGAGAAGCATAAGCAATGACTTTTCTATTCTGCATCAAGACACATCCCAAACCATGCTTTGAAGCATCACAATATACATCATAATCAGCTTCATCATCTGGCAAAGTTAAAACCGGTGCGGTAGTCAATCTCTTCTTTAATTCCAAGAATGCAATTTCACATTCATCGGTCCAAATATACTTTGCTTCCTTCTTTAGCAATTGAGTCATCGGTCTTGCTAATTTGGAGAAATCTTTCACAAACCGACGATAATAACCCGCTAAACCAAGGAAACTCCGTATCTCGGACACATTTTTCGGACTTTTCCAATCCACAACCGCCTCAATTTTAGCTGGATCGACCATAACCCCGTCTTTGGAAATGACATGACCAAGGAAGGATACCTCGGGCAACCAGAATTCACACTTGGAGAACTTAGCATACCACTTTTGGCGTCGAAGAACACCAAAATGGTTCGAAGGTGATCAGCATGTTCTTCCTTAGATTTTGAAAAGATCAGAATGCATCAATCACCCCACCCACCACAACATTTATCAAGACTACTCCCGGAAGGTACGATTCATCTGATCCATGAATATAGCTGGGGCGTTAGTCAAACCGAATGGCATCACATTGAATTCGCAATGACCATACCTCGAGCTAAAAGCAGTCTTGGGCATATCTGCTTCCCGAACGGGAATTTGATGATAACCCGATCTAAGATCAATCTTTGAAAAAGTAGAAGCACCCCGTAACTGGTCAAAAAGATCATTGATACGCGGAAGAGGATATTTGTTTTTGATGGTGACACGGTTCAACTCACGATAATCAATGCACATCCGCATAGAACCGTCTTTCTTTTTGACGAAAAGTACGGGCGCACCCCAAGGAGAAGCACTAGGCCTTATGAAGCCTTTCTCAATCAAGTCATCAAGTTGAATTCTCAACTCTTTCAATTCAGAAGGAGCCATACGATAAGGAGCTTTGGCAATTGGTCCAGTTCCAGGAACTAGATCAATAGAGAATTCAACATCTCTTTCCGGAGGAATTCCCGGTAATTCATCGGGAAAAACATCTGGATATTCACAAACAATAGGAACATCCTTCAAAGAAGGAAGAGAAGAATCATAAGTAGTCACTACACATAAAAATGCTTGATGACCCTTCTTCAAAACATTCAACATTTTCATAGCTGAGATTAACTTCACACTAGTTTGCTTTCTAACTCCTTGATAAGAAATACGAGCACCCAAAGGACTTTTAAGAATAATCTTTTGATCACGGCACTCGAATCGAGCATGATAAGTAGATAACCAATCCATGCCCAGAATAATATCAAACTCTTCGAGAGGAAACCGTAGAAGATTAGCCGGAAAAATAGATCCATTTATGGATATTGGAATGTCGGAATGAAGATAAGAGCATGAAAATACTTCTCCGGATGGTAACGATATAGGAGTAGTTTCTCCTACTGAAGCTTTAAGCGGTAACTTATCGGATAATCTCATTGAAATAAAAGATAAAGAAGCTCCCGTATCAAACAAAATTAAACACGGAAACTCATAAAACTTAGAACATACCCGCACGATGTCTGGCTGGCAATCAGCCCTCATCACGGCTCATAATAAAATCCGACCCTTAGTCTCCCAGAAATAACCGGTGTAGAAACCGTCTTCTTATTATCGGACACTTATTATACCTGTGTCCCGGCTTCTGACAGTTAAAGCATACAAGTGGCTTGTTGAAACAGCCAACACCCGGATGCATAGGCATCTTGCACCGAAAGCAGACACGACCCTTAAGATCGTTGTTGTTGCTCGGGAAAAATGGACGATTGGTCGGAGCTGTTTGTCCACTCTGGAAGTTTCTCCTCTTGTTTGGAAAAGAGGGAGAAAAGGAAGGTCGGGAAGAAGTATATAAAGGTCTCTTGCCATAAGAATTAGGAGCAATATAAGAAGTACGATCCTCTTCGGCAATCTCCCGAATAGA
>JAIUZE010019602.1:0-13143 GCA_022085475.1 Heliosperma pusillum
AATCAAAAGAAATGAAAATATCAAGGGCTATTAGAGGGAGTTTGAGCCGTGTAGAAGTGTGTTTGTCGGATCAGTTTTGTAACCGATTTGCGTAATTTTCGTTAACTGATCGATAAAGTTAATAAATATCTAGATATTTTGATTAGTTTAATCAAAATAAATAAAATATCTAATGGTGAGTGGAAAGCGATGACACGCGCGTGTGACTCATGCCAAAGTCGAGTTTCGATTTTGTTTCGCGCTTTACGATGAGTCGGGAATAGGTAAATGACGTTCGGTTAAAACCGTAAAAGTTATTCTTTAAATTCCGAATAAATTCAAAATAATTCTATTAAATTATGATAAATCTTAATAAATCTAAATAAAAATAAATCAAAAATATTATTTTTTTAAATAAAATTTCGGTCTTCATACTTATGAGACGAGTCGGGAAAAGTCAACGGAAGTCAAAGTTGACTGAAAAGTCGAGAAAAGTCGAAGATTACTTAAAAGTCAAGAAAAGTTTAGGACGACTTAAAAGTCAAGAAAAAGTCAATGACGACTTTAAAAGTCAAGGAAAAGTCAAAGACGACTTAAAAGTCAAGAAAAGTCAAAGATGACTAAAAACGGTCTTTTCATGGAATCCCTCAAAAATTCCAAATACGAACGCGGAATTTCAAAATAAGACTCAGAACAAAAATTCCTATTTTAAAAACTTAAGTTCTACTGAAAAGTGTTAGTAAATATTTTTACTAGAAAAATCGGGTATATTTCGGGTTGTTACAATTGACATTCATAACACTGTCTATTTTAATAAAGCTCTCCTTGCTAAAACAGGATGGAATATATTGAATTCACAATCCGCTCTTATTAGCCGTACAGTGGGGGTCAAGTATAACTTAGCTATGGACAAAATAGGTGGGTCCAAGGACTATTCTAAGCTTTACTGACATATTCCTAAGAATGTTAATTGGATTGGTAAGGGTATTTTACGGGGGTTAGAGACTTTTGAAGAGAATATCGTTTGGCAAGTTGGGGCTCTTTCGGAGCTTAATGTATGGAAGTTTAGATGGGTGGATAGTGATTACCCTATCCCTGCACATGCAGATTTCCTTATTTATTACCTTCCATTTATGATTTGAAAATTAAAAATTTAATCACACCTTCCTATTGCTGGGATAAACCCTTGATCTGTTCCTTCTTTTGCCCTTCATCGATTCATAAGATCCTTGCTATTCCTATCAGTCGAAGAGCGGTCAAAGATTCTGCCTATTGGAAATTCACTAATCATGGTGGATATACGGTCAAGAGTGGTTATTACAAAATTGGGGATTCCCTCTAACAAAAATCAGCTACTCACAAGGATAAATCAAGAATTACGGAGGAAATCCGCTCCTTTATGAAAAAACTCTTATGGTCCTTACCAGGTCCTAAATCCTGGATTATTCTACTATGGAGAATACTTTCCAGTTCTCTTGCGGTGGGTAGTGAATTTGTCAAAAGAGGTATTGATCTTCATAAATATTGCTGTTTTTGTGAAGAACATACTATAGAATCTATGGATCACCTTTTCAGGGACTGTCATTTCGCTAGATGTATGTGGGCTGGTAGTAGACTTGGAATTAGAACGGAGTTGGATGTTATTTTGGATATTCGGAAATGGATTGTTAACTGGATTAACTTCCTTTTTAAGAGCAGTGATTCAGAATTTAAAGTTCTCTCCTTTCTTGCCACTATTTGGACTATTTGGATTAGTCGAAATAAAGCCTTGTTCAGGGATTCTTCTAAAGTCCTACAAAGTGCTGCTCAGAAGAAAATATTGCATTCTAAGGATTGGCTTTATCAAAAGAATGAGGATTTGCATATGGAATCTATTAAAAGTGGTATTATTCTCGATCTTATTGGGAATCCATCTTCTTGTCATCTTGATAGACTTTTTGTAGATCCAGCATGGATTAAAAATCTGTCCTCGGGTTTTGGAGGGTTTCTGAAAATGGTCAATGGACCTCACATCTTTTATAGCAAATGACATATTGTTTCCCAATCTTCTGAACATGCTGAAGTCTTGGCTATACTTGAAGGGATGAAATGGGCAATTGCAAATGGATGTCTTCACACGCTCATCCTTTCTGATTGTTTAAGGGCAGTTTCACAAATCCTCAAAGTGGTAGAGCCGGATTTCAGAAACGAACAAAGCTATTATTGAAGACATTGATTATACCAGTCTCTCATTTCATTGTCTTTGCATTTGTTTGATTCTTCGTTCTTGTAAAAGATTGGCTCATTTGCTTGCGTCGAAAGCCATAAAACTGTAGAAGTTTCTTTCTTTTACTACTGTCAAAAAACAAAATGGCTGAGTTTGTAGGATGGTTGATAGGGTTGTTGGTGGAGTGAGTGTCCTCAAAGTGCGTCACTTAATTAAACCTCATTAACAAGAATACAAAGGGATGATTAACATTATAGTCAACTGATCCACATTAATCAGTAACGATTGGCTTACTAGAGTTTGACGTTACTGTCGTATGTAGGTGGTGATCAGTTGATCCCTTGAGGTCACACCGAAAGGACGATTCTTTAATCAAGAAAGTTAATTAATTGTATATTGATACAGATTAATTAATCCCTTAAACAGAACAAGTTTACAAGTGAGAAATATATCTTATTGTAATATGATTCAATAAGATTCAATAATATAATTGTTATATTAGAATGCTTAATGTTTATGAAACATTTGAGATAAGCATGATTGGTTGATCATAATTTGAAGATCATGTCAACCAAATATCAGATGACCCATTTTATATATATGTGATCAGAGATTATTACTTAAAATGTTAAGTTTAATGTATTTGACATGAAATTGTATTTAAATTAGTTAAATACATAATTATATTATAAGATAACATGTCACATGTCACATGTTAAATGTGTGACAAATGACAAAATCACAAAATGTAAAATGGAGTCCATATTACACAATAAAATTGGTTGTGCCATTGTAGGTCAGGGTTAGGTTTTAATTTTGTTCTAATCAAGATTAAGCATCATGATTAGTAGCCTAAAATCTATAGCCACCCTAATGCATTGTTTAGACAAAAAGTGATGAGCATACTCATTTGTCCCTATGCTTGGCCGGTCACTTTGTGTTCAAATAAGAGGATGTTTTCCTCTTATGAACTTACTTAATCATATCTCACATTATTCATACAACATCTCACTAGAAATCTCTAAATACTTAGAAACTTTAGAAGTTTCATATAACTTGTATTTTGTGAATTGAACTCGACATTTGTAAGGTAGACATTTCGAGTATCATACTTGTTTTAAGGGTGCTTAACTATTGTACTAGTAAATCTGTAGTTGAGTGATTTAAGGGTAAGCCTAGGTGCAACTTATAAGAGGGTTCCTACTCTTGGAGCTTTTGGAAATTCATCCTACATCATCTAGCTCAAGAACAAGTGCAAGAAGGTGTCTTGTACTTGTGCCCAATACTCGAATAATAATCAATGTGAGGAACATTTTCTTTCTCTATTTCGATTTATCTAATTAGCATGTAACTAGATCTTGAAACTAATTAAAGAGTTAATTAGTATTACTTAAGAAATGTCTTAAGTGTAGGTATATGAACCTAACAGTTGCTATTGCTCAAGGTAACTCTACCAAGAGACTTTCCCAACTCTTTCGAGTTGCTAGTTGCTTAAGATAACTCTATCTCAAGACTTGTTCTACTCGGTTATTGTTATAACAAACGGATCTCAAAATGTTCACTTAAATGAACGGTGGAGATAATCGTTTAAGTACAACACAAGATCATCGAATTCAATACATACTTTGTTGCAACGAACTAGCTCTTTGTAAAAGACTTAAGAAAAATATTTTGCAAAACAATTAAGTATGAAATGTTAAATGGTTATTGCAAAGATAATTTACTCAGTAAACTCAAAGTCTTTTTTCTTACAAATGTTTGTTGTTGCACAATTGTTCAAATGAATTAAGTATGATATTTATAATGTAAGGTAGAGTATACTTCACATTAAAAATAACAGACTACAATTAATTACAAGTGTTATAAAGTATTAAACAATTGAAGCTTGAATAACAAAACAATGGTGATTACTACACAAGTAAAACCGAAACTCCTTGTGCAAGAAATGAGTTTCTTGCCCAAGCAATCTAGTTTACTAGTATGCATGATCTTGTTGCTCACACATACACAAATACGGGTTAAGGTTTTTTTTTATCAAGAAAGAACATAAATGGTAATGTTCATGGGAACCATAAAAATTGCCAATTATAGAAAAAGTAAACAACCAATTTTTGGTAAGTGTCTTATTGTGCAAGAAAGTAAAAGCTTTGTTTCATTTTATAAAGATCAAACCAGGATTTTAGCAATGTAAACTGTTGATCAAAAGTTTGGAAATCAATTTTCAAGTGTTAATAAACATTTTCGAAATATTTAAGAGCCAGAAACCACAGTGACACGTCAGTTTTGAAGTACTTAACATGAATCGAGTTTAATGATCTCTTATACAACACTATGACTCTAACAATGACGATCTTCATCTCTTGATCTTCTTGTGCAACCTTGAACGATTAGTTTACTTTATGTAAGAGTATCTCAAATCTATGTTGAGGAATGGTCTCAACAAGGCATAAAGCTCATTTTTCTTGTCAATATTATATTTACTTTACTTTATGTAAGAGTATCTCAAATCTATGTTGAGGAAATTGTAGGGCAAAAATTTAATTCCTAACCTAATTCCGTCTAGAAATCGAAACCCCAGTTCGACTTTTTTTTAATTAGGTTTTTTTTATCTAAATCTAAATTGATTAAAAGGGCATAAGCTGATTGAAAATCGACGTAGGGGGGTGAATTGAGTATAAATAAAGTATCCCTACTTTTTCGATTGTCCGTATAAGCGTGTAGTAGTAATACGTGGTTTGAATTTATTGCTTAAATTCAACTCAAATTATTACTTGTAACGTGTAAAGAAATAATAAAATACGTAGACAAACAAAAGAGCACGTGACACTAGGGATTTTTGAAGTGGTTCAGTTTCACAACTCGGAACCTACGTCCACTATTTCTCGAACAATAATTTTAGTACCTACTCCGGATTACAAAATTATCAACCCACTCGTACAACTAACTTTAGTTGTAACTCAAATTTGAGTACCTTTAAATACTCGATTCAAAGTTGAGTATCGCTAAATACTCGATTCTATCTTACGTTAATAAGAAAATGTTTTTGATTGTTCCTGGTGTTCACACAATTTAACGTATAAGAAACAGTTCTAAAACTATTATCCAATAATGTTTTTCTCAATAATCATTCACGATTATATTGCGGCTTTTCGAAAATAAAGGTTTTGAAAAATAAAAATTTTACTTGAAAATATTAAGCACATTTGCAAAGAAGAATTATAGTATGAAAAGCTTAGTTTTAAATGCATGAGATACTTGGTTATTTATAGTAGAGAGTGTTAGGAAAAAAGGGGTCACAAAAATAATAAGAAGAACTATTAACATTAATAGAGAAGGTTGATGGACTATATATATTTAGATGGTTACAATAGAGATAACACTATAATTACAAAAATCAAAAACTTAATAACAAAATATAACCAATAAAATAAAAGAGGGAGTTAAGAGAAAGTGGCATGGGTCGAAGCACGCTAGGTGTAAGGACCCGCCAAATCCTCCATATTTGCGTGCGCGGTCCACTCACTTCGACCTCTTAGATTTCTTTAATACCTTTATGTATTTTCGTTTATGTTTTTATATTCATGTAGTACTCCACGATTACTTTCTGCGTGTCGAATCTTGGAGCTTAGTTTTATGTTTAAGAAACGTTTTTAGGCTTTTAGAAAATGTATCGCTATTTTGCACATGTAACGTTTCCTGCTACAATTATAAAAATATCAAATAACCTTCTAGGAGAGGTGCTAATCCTTCAAAACCACTTCTCATGTTTAAGCTTGATATTGCTTGTCTCTTACTTTCAATAATCGTATTGCTTACTTTTATTGCTTTCGTGTGCCGGAACTTGATAATCGTGACTATGATTCCCGACACACACCCCGAGTCCCGAGTTGCGTGCTAGTGGGAGATCCCTCACTAGCGCGAGTCCCTTCGTTGCTTGCATTCTTGCCTAAGAGTAGGGCAAGGGTGCGCACCACGGTTCGGCAAAAGTACCGGACCCTGACACTAGGCGCTTTCCTAAGAGAGATTATGCCTCCACTGCACTGGTTACAAAATAACGCGTTCCTCTCCTAAGATACGACAAGCCGTTGGACTCCTTCGGTAGCAGTAAGAGGAATCCCTGAACCAATGATCGCCCGATGCTCAATAATATTATATATTAAAGAATATATTTTTATAAAATCTCAACAAACTTGTAATACAACACAAACATTCAAAATATGTTGTTTTATGTGTGTGTCAATATGCGTTGGTAAAAAACGTTCCTCATATCATGTATTATCATAGACATATATATATATATATAGAAAGGATCATGTGAGTCCTCTTATGAAAGTTGAGTTCATAAGTCCTCTTATAGACCATTGGATCTTGGAGATGAATGACTAAGATTAAAAGAGGAAAATTGTCATTAATAAGGTGTTTAACTCCCTTCTCTCTCATCTACACTAATTAAATCACTAATACATCCTTCTTCCTAACCCACTCCTCATACAATTATTTCATAATAAACACTCCCTCCTTCTCTCTAAAAAAAACACTCATTCTCTCTAAAACACTCTCTCTTTTTCTCTCTAAATTCAAACCTAACCACCAAAAAAAAAGAAAACCTAGATCTATAAAAAAAAAACCTCCACCAGCCGTGCGGTGCCCCGACCGCCACCCACGGCGCCAGCAACCCACCCCCACGACCCACTCACGACGCCAACAACCCACCCCCACAACGCTGCCCCCCGGTCGCCGCCCACGGCGCCAGCAACGCCCCCCCTCTGTCTTCCTTCCGCCTCCCTTCATTCTCTGACGGCGAAACAAGCACCCGAAACAACCTCCATTTCCACCGCTTTCCGCCTTCCGCCTCCCTATTCTTCTCCTTTCTCTTTCTTTGTCCCGGATTTGTTTTGGGCTGGTGGGGCAGTCTTAGGGTCGGGTGGTGGTTGTGGGTAGTGGGTTTTGAATCTTGTTTTTTCTTTTTTTCCTTTTTTTTTTGATTTCCAGATCTGTTTTGCTTTTCTTATTTTTTTTGTTGTTGTTGTTTAATTGAATAAATTTTTTTGTTTAAATGAATCAATGAATAAAGTTACACAATAATGTTTTTTGTTTTGTTGGTGGTGTTTGAAGTTACATTAGTATGGACTAAATTTACACATTTATAGATTAAAGTGACATATTTGGAATTTGAATTTTTTTTTCAGATCTGGAAATTTTATGCTTATTTTCCTCTTTTTTTTTTTTTTTTAAATCTGTAACTTCAGTGGCTGTGGTGGTTTCTTTTTTTATTAAAGTAACACAAAATGACCTTAAATGTTACACTACTTGATATTATTAAAGTTACACAAAATGACCTTAATGTTACACAAAATGACCTTAAATGTTACAAATTGACCTTCATCTTTTCTTATGTTTTTATTTTTTCTTACTTTTCAGTTCTATTTTTTTTTTTTTCAGATTTACTTTTAATTTTTTGTGTGTGTTGTGAATATTTGTCATATTTTCATTTGTCATCTTATTTTTATTGTGATTTTAGTATGATTGATGGTGTTTTATGACTAAAGTTACACTATTTTGGACTGAAGTTACACCAGTATTGACTAAAGATAACATGTCTTAAAATTACATTCTTAAGAATTGAAGTTACACTTTTTAAGGACTGAAGTTACATTTTTAGGGACTGAAGTTACACTATTAAGAGACTGAAGTTATGTTTGAAGTTGTACATTTATGAATTGAAGTTATATTAGTAAGGACTAAAGTTACCAAAATATGCCTTAAAGTTACATGAATTTAAATTAAAATTTTCAAATGACTAAAGTTACTTAAACATGTCTTAAAGTTACAAAAATACGGTTTGAAGTTACACATGTAAGGACTGAAGTTACACTCATAAAAAGGTTCAAATCATATAAATTGTCTTAAGTTACAAAAATTAAAATTTGTACCGTCGAAATCACATTTTAGTTTGAAGTTACACAAATAATGGTTGAAGTTATAATCATAAAAGGCTAAAATCACATAAAATTGTCAAAGTTACAAAAATTCAAATTTGTATAGTCGTAATCACATTTTAGCTTGAAGTTATACAAATAATGGTTGAAGTTACACTCGTAATGACTGAAGTTACACTCATAAAAAGGCTAAAATCACATAAATTTGTCTTGAAGTTTCATAAATTCAAATTTATGTAGTCGAAATCACATTTTAATTTGAAGTTACATAAATAATGGTTGAAGTTACACTCGTAATGACTGAAGTTACACTCATAAAAAGTATAAAATCACATAAACTTGTTTTGAAGTTTCATAAATTCAAATTTATATAGTCGAAATCACATTTTAGTTTGAAGTTACATAAATAATGGTTGAAGTTACACTCGTAATGCCTGAAGTTACACTCATAAAAAATCTAAAATCACATAAACTTGTCTTGAAGTTTCATAAATTCAAATTTATAGAGTCGAAATCACATTTTAGTTTGAAGTTACACAAATATGGGCTGAAGTTACACTCACAAATCTCAGAAATTCAAAAGTGCTCATGAGTCCACCCTTTTTTTTGAGTCCATGAGTCCTCATCCTAGCCATTGGATGAGGGAGATGGATGGATGAGATTGTAGAGACAAAAACACACTTAACACTAATCAATTACCTATGCACTAATTAATTAACTTTGTCTATCTAGGCTTTAGTTAATCACTTTTGAGCACTTTTGAGCACTTTTGAATTTCTGAGATTTGTGAGTGTAACTTCAGCCCATATTTGTGTAACTTCAAACTAAAATGTGATTTCGACTATATAAATTTGAATTTATGAAACTTCAAGACAACTTTATGTGATTTTTGCCTTTTTATGAGTGTAACTTCAGACGTTACGAGTGTAACTTCAACTATTATTTATGTAACTTCAAACTAAAATGTGATTTCGACTTTATAAATTTGAATTTATGAAACTTCAACACAAGTTTATGTGATTTTAGCTTTTTTATGAGCGTAACATCAGTCATTACGAGTGTAACTTCAACCTATATTTATGTAACATCAAACTAAAATGTGATTTCGACTACATAGATTTAAATTTATGAAATTTCAAGACAAGTTTATATGATTTTAGCTTTTTTATGAGTGTAACTTCAGTCATAACGAGTGTAACTGCAACCCTTATTTCTGTAACTTTAACCCAAAATGTGATTTCGACAATAGAAATTTCAATTTTTGTAACTTTGACAATTTATCTGATTTTAACATTTTTATGAATGTAACTTTAGTCTTTACGAGTGTAATTTCAAACCTTATTTGTGTAACTTTAATTTTAAGACATATATGTGTAACTTTAAGACATGTTTAGGTAATTTCAGTCATTTTTTAGGTAACTTCATTCATTTATACTAAATGTGATTGAATATTTTGATTTGAATTCATGTAACTTTAAGAGATGTTTAGGTAACTTTATTCTTACTATTGTGTAACTTTAGTCCGTAACTTTAGTCATTCCTAGTGTAAATTTAGCCCTTATTAGTGTAATTTCAGTCCAAAATGGTGTAACTTCTATTTAAAATGGTGTAACTTCAGTCCAAAATGGTGTAACTTCAATTTAAAATGGTGTAACTTCAGTCCAAAATGGTGTAACTTCAATTTAAAATGGTGTAACTTCAGTCCAAAATGGTGTAACTTCGGTCCAAAATGGTGTAATTTCAGTCATTAAACAACATCAATCACACTAAAACAAAAAAAAATGACAAATGAAAATAGGACAAATATCATCAACAAAAGAAAATTAAAAAATAAAAGTAAATCTGAAAAAATAAATGTGTAACTTTAGTCCATAACTATGTAACTTTAGTCCATCATAGTGTAACTTTGAATATGGAAAAAAAAATCCACCAAGTAACTTCAGTGATTAAAAGAGATCTAGAAAAAAATAAAAAATAAAAAATGAGATCTGAAATAAACATAAAAAATATACAAGAACCAAATATTAAAATGTGTGTAACTTCAGTGATTAAATGTATAACTCCAATCATTATATGTGTAACTTTAGTAACAACACAACTAACTAACACAAAAAAAACAAAGGATAATAAATCTAGAAAAAAGTAAATCTGAGAAAAAACAAAAAACAAAAAACAAAAAGTAAATCTGAGAAAAAAAAAAGTAAATCTAGAAAAAAAAATACTATGTAACTCAAAAAATATAAATTCTTGTTCAACTTTAATTATTTTTTGGAAAAAAACAGACAAGGGAGAAAGGAGGAGAGGGAGGCGGCGCAAGAATGAAGGGGCAACAACAACCGACAGCAACAACAACAAAAAGCGACAACAACATCAACAACCGACAGCAACAACAACAACAACAACAACAACCGACAGCAACAACAACAACAACCAACAACAACAACAACACCCTGAAAATTCAGATCTGGAAAAAAATAAAGGAGGAGAAAGAGGCAGCGTCAAGAGGGGCCTCGGTGGTTGTGGTTGACTGACCACGCACCAACAACCACCACCACGCACCTAAATAAAGGAGGAGAGGAGGCGACGTGATGGAGGCGGAGACGGAGGAGAGGACGGATGAGAGGGAGAGTCGGAGGAGAGTACCAACACCACTGCCACCGCCGGCTGGTGGGTGGTGGTGGGAGAAAAAAACGAGGTGGGAGAAAGAGGAGAGGGTTTTTTTCAGATTGGAAAAGTGATGGTGGTTGGTGGCCGGAAAATTGATGGTGGGTGGAGAGACGGCATGTTTTTGGTGATGTCGGCGGCAAGGAGAGGGTGGGTGGTGGTGGGATATCTTTTTCTTGGGAATTTATTTTCAGATCTAGGTTTTTTTTTATGGGTTTTGGTGGTGATTGTTTTAGAGAGAAGGAGGAGTGAGTTTTAGAGAGAAGGAGAAATTGTGTTTGGATGAATGAATTGTGTGAGATGTGGGTTAGAGGGATGAATGTATTAGTGATTTAATTAGTGTGATGTGAGAGAGTGAGATTAAACACATCCCTAATGACCATTTTCTTGTTTTAATCTCAGCCATTGATCTCCAAGATCCAAGGGCCTCAAAGAGGACCCATGGACTCACTAAGAGGACTCACATGATTCTTTCTCTCTCTGTCTCTCTTTCTCTCTCTCTCTCTCTATATATATATATATATATATATATATATATATATATCACAAATTCTTATTTCAGACGGAGTAATTCCGTCTGAAAAATAAGACGGGATTATGTTGCCCCTTTTTGATAAAATGTAACCACAGCTTATATCAACTTGTTTTCAATAGTGGTTATATCTAACTGTAAAGTGGTTACAAAATCCCGTCTTATTGCTTCAGACCAAAATGGTCCGTCTGAAGCAAGACCAACTGTATATATATATATAGCACATAAATGCCCACATTACACTGCTAGTAACTTTCCGTTAAGAAGCAACACCAATGTCAATAATTATTCTCTTTTAATGCTAATAATGCATTACTCATTTAATACCAATATATGGTACCACTCCAACCTCAATTCTTGAGTAATCAGAATCATAGCTTTTAAAACACATTAACTTGATAATATATCATAATCATCATTACCAATTAATTAAAATATCAAAGTCTATCCAAATAAAGATGAGTAATTAACATATAAAATTATATAAAAAATACTTTGTCAAACATTTAAAGTCATTAAATCTTAAATCAAAATTTATCTAACAATCCCCAACATGATTTGAGAATTTGAAACATTTTAAAATATATATATATATATATATATATTATATACTATATATATATATATATATATATCTATATATATATATATATATATATATATATATATATATATATAAATAAAAATAAAAAATAATATAAATATATATTTTTACAAAAAAATAATAATAATGAGCAAATAGTACCGCGTAATAGGTGTAGGTACCTTTCGAGTTTGAACCAACACTTAGTATAAGTGAGCTTTGTAGATACCTCGAATCTACACCTTCCGCTAACCACCCATTGATGATTGGGCCGCATGTTTGATACGAGAACGATTTATGACAATCCGTAAAGTTTATCGTCAAGTGATAGCTCAAACACATGTGTCTACCCCTTGGTCGTCACTTACGTGCCGATACGGTCGTTTTGACAGTCATTGAAGTTTATTTGGAGTCAGGATTAAAACCCGCTTCATTTTCTATAAATCGTCTTTTAAAACCGTGTATGCTCGATAATATTCCGGATATTTAAATATTTCAAAACTTATCTTTCTTGGTAAAATATATCCGTATTTTATTTAGAAAGAATTTGATTTCTACCGCAATTCCATAAAAGAAACGCGGAAATCTTTCTTTCAAAGTAGGAAACACCTCAAGAAATGACGCAGCAGGAGCCGTGCCTCTTTCCAAGAGTCGCAGTGCCTGACGCGCCTCTTCCCCAGCTCTGTTTTCCTGTTTCCGGAATATTTTCAAGATTTCTTTCCGTGTTCGAGTTTTTCCAAAACTCTTCGGATTTCTCCCTCTATTAGGAGAGGTTCGTGCACACTTTTAAGGCACTTGAGTGTTCCGCCTCCTCTTTCTCTCTCTTTGCATTCTAGACCTTGCTCTAAGAATTTTGACAATTACGTGCTTGATCAATCGACCACGTAAGCTCATATACTTCTGGGTTCCCGTCACGTTATTGCATTGATCTACCAATTTGACCAACTCAACAATAACCTATCTTAATTAATCAATCAATCCTCTTACGAAGGCACTTTCTTTGCATTCGAGTCGAGCTGTCGCTAAATCGTAACTTTAGTTCATATCTCGTTTCGTCAACATGTAAGTCTGAAGGTGTTTAATCCCATCTTTTGTATTTTATTTTATCGAATCTAAGATTAATGTCGGATTTATGTCAAAATCATTTTCAAACCTTTTCTTTAGTATTTCTTTTATATTATTTATTTAGTTCTTGACTTAAATCCCTAATAGTCAATATTAGTGGGTTTTTGTCTTCTAT
>JAIUZE010019603.1:0-40220 GCA_022085475.1 Heliosperma pusillum
CCTAGTGAGCGTATTCGGTTGCCTAAGAATGTCTTCCCCGAGTCTTTGAATAACATGATGGATTCGGATGATTCCTTTATGATCTTATCTTTATATATTGGATTGCCTATCTATTTCTTATCGTATCTCACATGTATATCTATAAGTATGCATGCTCTACCTTTGTATCTTCTTTGATGTACGTTTAATGTGATATGGCTGGGAGAACCCGGAGTTACTCCCCACTGATTGTGGCGTTCATGTTTTTCATGAATGAACAGGTTGCTTGCATGGATGGCTTTTTGCTTGACATTTTGGGTTCGGGTGTGAGCTAGCGGGCGTTGTCCCTGGATTAAAACACCTCTAGACGATTTTAGCTTGTTTGCTAAACACTTTTACTTGTTAACATTTTGGAGAAGCTTCGTCTCTTGTTGTAGTATAATTCGTACTTTAGTTTGTAATATTTGACACTCCTCGTATTCTTTCCTTGCATGTATAAAAGTTTTTAAAACTTCATATTTCCGCTATATAATTCACATGCTTGTTTGTTTTATATTTCCGCATTCGCGAGGGTTGTCACAGCTAGGAACCTGCTACGATCCCTGGTTTGCATTCGTACGGGATTTACACTAGTTTTAGAATCTACTTTATATAAAAGCAGAAACATGTAGGATGTTTCTATTGGTTCCTGCTTTTAAGGGAGTGAAAAAGTTAAAAAAAAAAAGAAAAATCAAAAGGTAGGACTTCCACGTTCAATTAGAGATTTAATTACCCTCTTACTATTCTCCAAAGACTTGCTCTTATTTAATTACACATTACACGTTTAGGCAAAACTATACACTATACATTTCTGTTAGCATAAAAATACTAATAATCTTACAAAAACCAGTTTCAAATAAATTAACTTTTTCTTTGGGAGTAATTTATACTTATATAGATATTTATATATACAAAAGAAACCCCAAATATTCCCAAAATAAAATATGAACATACTGATAAGATTTTAAAATGAATAGCAAAATAGTAATCATCAAATCTGATAGGAAGAGTATATTGATAAGATTTAAAGATGAATATGTATTGAAAGTAATTAATTTAGATGAAAATATTTGGAACAATTTCAAACGACACCAAAGTCAAATTTTTAAATAACCACATAAAAAAATATGCGCACAGATGAAAAATGATATAAAATCAAAATTGATCACCAACTACATATGAAAAGTGATATAAAATCAATTTGATCACCAACTACAGAAGGAAAATGAAAAAACTAAGTGTGGAGGAATATGTGTATGTTATAATGCAATCAAACGGGACAATTAAAGTATTAGCACACCTTATTAATTGGATGGAGTTGTGGAAGGAATTGTAAACACCAAAAGATGAATTGAGGTATGCAAACGAAGAAGGAGGGAGAGGGGGGAATGAGCAGGGAGCTAGGGATTGAGGAAACAACTAGGGTTAGGAGTTATATAGAAGGGGGTGTGTGTAGGCCTATTGGATCGAATATAAATTGGATTGTGTAGTGTATGATCCGACTATCAAAACCAAAATAGTTGTATAAGGCGATTTAATATACAAATTTATCGTTAAATTGATATTAGTAATTATTTTAAGATCCGGTTATAACTTCATTAGTGAAACCGTTTTATATAAAACTATCTCCTAACAAATAAAAACACTCGGATATAATACGTAATCCATCCTTAAATAATCAAAAGATTCCCGTTTTTTTTCTTACAATTTGTATTGGACCTAAATTTCTTATAGGTCAAATTAGGAGTGACAAACAGGTCATGGCGTGTCATTTTATTGGAAACAGATCGGGTCATTTTCGAATTTGCTAATTTCTGCCTGTTATTATCAACTTACGCGGGACTTTTGACGACTTCCAATAATAAACATTCGGGTAGGGCTATTGTCCGAGTCAATCTTGGATTCTCAATTCGAATGCCAAGCTGGGTATGAGTCGGGTCATTCTGGTTGGTTCATTTTTACCGGGTATAGGTAAACTTATTATAATTTTACACATTTACATCTAATAAAACAAGTTCCACTAATTTTAAAAAGGAAACCAAGGAATTTAACAAAATTACGTGATTTTTAATAAATAATTTATATATACGTTTGTATTAAAATCTACAAAGAATTTTTTTAATATTCGTACTTTTATTAGATCATTTATATATTTTATTATTATTATTATTATTATTATTATTATTATGAATCATAATTATGTAAAACTGATACATTTATTCGAATTGTTGAATATTCAATTTCGTGCAAAATTGCACGGGATTAAAACTAGTTAAGGAAGTAAATCACAATACTCTCTTTCCAATCACCTTACCCACTATAATACTTTACATTGTTTAACTCAAAACCTTAAATTTTGTGCAAACCTTGAAAGAGAAAAGTTATGTAAAATAAGAGGGAGTATATTAGATTTATTTGAGCATAATGTTTAAGTGAGAAAAAGGATTATACATCTGAGGTACTACCTCAGAGTAGTTTGATTTTGAGTTTTTGTGCATTTTTTTCGAGCTTTTTAAAGTTTATAAATTACATTTTACATCTTATATATAATGTTTTTTGAGTTTTATTTTAATTTTTTTCACATTAATGTTCAAATTAATAAACTAAAAAACTTTTTAGTATAACTCATAATTTTTGATACTATACTCAAAAACTTTATTGTAATGCTCAAAAACTACATTATAAGTGGTAGTACATCAGAGGTACAATCCACTTACTGATGTTTAAGTGAATGAACTTAAAATCTTTATGATAAAACTCATAATTTTTCAAACAAAACTCAAAACTTTATCTTAATTCTCAGAAAATTACTATATGAATACTCCCCATCTCGGTCATTTGTTATCCTATTAATTTGAATGTCAATGGAATTATTGTCCACTTGTGATCCACTAATTAGATACACAAATAGTCCCCTATTCTTTTGTTGATCTTACTTCTTAGTGCTAAAATAAAAAGATAACAACTGACCGGGACGAGGGAGTAGTAAACGATTGAGCGTCGTTTGTTACTTTCCCAAGTATTTTTTTTGAAGTAACGAGAGAATCTGGAACCGTTATCTCTAATGTCTTATGGATAAACCAAGAAGAATAGAAAAAATGATAAGACATCCCTCCGGCCTCCCTACAAAAGGGGTTTGCTATATCCCGCCCCTCATTTTACTCATCCCGCCCCCTACAATTACTTTCTTGCCCTTTGTTAATGGGGGACCTACGAGGCTACGATAGTCTTAAATTTAGTTCCTTATCCAAAAAAGCACACCGAGTGTGAGACCTGCTCAAAATAAGACGTGGCAGTCATCGAGAGGCTCGATAGTAGGCTCGGATACTCCAGCTTTATACTCCACTCTCATCATTCATCATCTTCTTCATTGATTTTTTTGTTCGTGTCTTCATCTATTTGATTCTCTCTCCTATAATCACTTGGGTTACTAAGTTAACCTTTCATCTGATCATTGTATGATTTTCATCCTTTCTTTTTTATTCAGTTTATTTATTTATGCATGTCACGTCACTACGAAATTCGGAGTATTGTTTTTCTACTATTTCTAGTCAATTCATTTTGTTCAATTCTTTTGTAACATCATTTTTGTCTGCGTTTCTGTTTGTTTTGGACTTTTCATCATCGGTTGTAGCAGGGTTTGTCTGGCTATCATCACTCGAGCAATGGAAACTTTGAAACTTTGTTTTTTATTTTTAATTTTCAATCTTCAAAAACGAGGTCCAGTTTTCTCAAAAAATAAAATAAAATAAATAGTTAACAAATCCTAGTTCGAGCTAGTTTATAAAATGGAGAGATTATTATTCTAAATTGATTTATGCTTTTTATTTAGTGATTAATGGATTACATATTGTTCAATATTGTTAGATCATTTAGGCGTTGTTTGGACTGGGTAGCAAAATGGAGGTAGAGGGATTTGGAGGGGAGCGAAAATGGATCCCTCCATTTCCCTTACAGAAGGCAAATTATTTTCCCTCCAATATATCGAGAGGCAAAATTTCTGTTTCCCTCCATTCCCTTCCCCTCCCTTCTCTTTTCAGGCATCCAAACATGGCCTTATTGAATTACTCCCCCGTCCCGGTCATTTGTTTACCATTTCCATTTTAGGTTGTCTCATTCATTTTTTTAAAGGTTTTCTATGAGTAATTAGATCTCCTAATGGGACTATTGTCCTCTTGTCATCTTTTAAGCACCGCCACAAATGGTCCCCTACTTCCTCCTTGGTCTTTGTGCCAAAAGTAAAGGTAAACAAATGACCGGGACGTAGGTAGTATCTTACTAGGTTATGCTTTATATATTGAATTATACCTTAGGATATGTACTAACTATGGAACATCCGATAGGACTAAAGGCATATTCAAACTCTCCAAGCATCAGTTTTAGGAAGACACGAAAATCTCAAAGTTATTGATATGAGTTCAGAACATTAATTGTGGAATCAACTTATGTCTTGATCTTGGATATGATATACTCCCTCAATCCCATTTATATTGTCTCCGTATTACTAGAGGTCATGCTTAAGATTTGGTGCTGATATATCATGGTTTTCCTTCACTTAAGTGAAAATTACATGTACAGATGTTACGCCTCCCCAAAAGGATTTTCAATGGGATGAAGGGAATATTTAAAACTAGGCGACTTTAATACGCATCTCCTTAAGCTCTAACTATGTACCATTTACTTGTTATGCAATTAATGATGGGAAATGAACTTCCGTTTTTTCTTAGGAAATAGAGAAGACCCACTGCCAAGAAGAATAGGTTACAAAGAAAGGTTCTAGCTTTGGGAATTTGTGATGATCGCGGCACTATATTGAATGGTTGCTTTTTTTTTCCATCTATGTACCATTTCATGCATCTGTTGCAGATTCTTTGTAAATGAACAAGATATAAGGTAGTTTTGGAATCTTGCTTTGTGTTATTTGTCATTATTTGAACTCATCTATTTGAGAGGTTTACATAGTGATTGATCAATGTCATTAGGAGACTTGCATTTTATGTGAATAACATTATGTACATATGACAATAAACAACAAACCCCTTAATAGATACATCATGTCATGACATTTTCTCAAAGGTTTGGTATATGTGCTCCTCAATTATGCAAAAAAATTGTTTGTAATTCTGTTGGTTCATATTTTTGATACATGTAATAACTCCAGACTGTTAATGGTATGAGGCCTTCACGTTCTTCCAAGGAGATCGCTATATTTGAAGACTTTTAGTTTCGTCTTGCTGTAATGGGTGGTGTTTGTTCGAGGAAGAGGGGAAGCCAGGTCAATGAAGATGGTGTACGTATAGGCGTCAGCAGAAGATATTGTAAAAATGGTAGTTCAAAATGGTTACTGGGAACTCCCTATTTTAGGATGGCATCTGGTCTTCAGCCGGAGTCTGGAAGCTGCCCCTCTCTCATGGAACTATGTATTCATAAACTCCGTCAGGTACAGTTATATGTTTTTTTGTGTCGGTCTTAAATACCTTTCTCTTTTCTGTTTTTCTTAGTAGTTTTCTTAGCTAATATGATATCTTTCTTTTGTATTTGTAATAGGATATTGACAAGCACAGTTCATTCTCGGTGCTACCACGAGATATCAGTCAACAAATTTTTGATGACTTAGTATGCTCGCAGTCCCTTACTGACGCTTCTCTAGAAGCTTTTCGTGACTGCGCTCTCCAGGTGATTTCCCTTAAAAGAAGTTTGATATACTGATAGTTAATGATGAGTTCGAGTTGACGGGGTTTCTATATTTTTTTACCAGGATATTTGTCTGGGAGATTATCCTGGTGTGGACAACAGTTGGTTCGATGTCATCTCTTCTCAAGGCTCTTCTTTACTTTCTGTTGATCTCTCTGGTTCTGATGTAACGGACTCTGCTTTGGCGCTCTTAAAATGTTGCTCTAGTCTGCAAACCTTGACTTTGAACTACTGTGATCATATTTCAGAACACGGCCTTCAACACATAGCTGGTATTGATAGTTCCTGGATGAATCCTTGCATTTCCTGAGTTTATTCAGGTTAAATATGTCATTACCTTGATAAACAAGGACATCCATTATCATCCTCCTAGAAATCATGCCTGCCATTAATTGTGGTTTGCTCTTGTTATTTGCCTCTCTTCTATATCTTCATATGCTTTATGAGTTTTAGTCCTAGAGAATGGTTGTATGATGTGCAGTGCCCCTT
This sequence comes from Heliosperma pusillum, assembly GCA_022085475.1. NCBI lineage: Eukaryota > Viridiplantae > Streptophyta > Magnoliopsida > Caryophyllales > Caryophyllaceae > Heliosperma > Heliosperma pusillum. The sequence goes on from JAIUZE010019603.1 coordinate 6,202, forward strand.
TTAAGGTTACAGATGAGTGAGGAATAGCATTCTCTAATTATATGCTCTCCATCATAATGTTTCTTGGAGTTTTAAAATCCGTGTTACTCCGACACAGCACCTTGCTGGCATGTCGCGTGTCAGACACGACACGGCACCTAACACGACACGCGACACGTGTCGGACACGTCTGAGTCTGACACGACGCTGACACATGAGAGAAGAAAGAAGAGAGAGAACAATGAGAGTGATTGACTTACTAGAGAAGATACCATGGTAGAAAACCTTGCAAATGAAAGCGAAGAAGGAAACAAGAAAAAGAAACTTGAGGAAGATGGGTTTTTTTTTTGGGAGAAATACACTATTGTGGCTTCGGAAAATGGGGTTTATAGTTTGCTTACAACAATTAGCTAATTTCTGTTTTATTTTCCTAAATAAAATTTTGGTCAAGACTCTCTTAACCGTGTCGTGTCCACTTTGTAATAGAATATAACTATAATATATGAGCCTCAACCATCACCTTAAGGTTTTGGTTGAGATGGTTCATCTATCATGTTATCCAGCCCCCAATATCTCACAACCTCACCAAGTGGGAAAACCCAGCACATGGTATGGGGGGCTTGTGCACTAACCAACCACTCTTCAAGCCCAATGAGCATTCGAGTGAGGGGGCATAATAGAATATAACTATAATATATGGGCCTCAACCAAAAGGTTTTGGTTGAGATGGTTCATCTATCACTTTGATGGTCAAGACACTCCGTCGACACGTGACACGTGTCGGCGTGGCTGAGTAACACAGTTTGAAATAACGAAATATCATGGTATGGGTGAGATAGCTTCTGCAAGTTCATACTCTTAATCTCATAAGCTGTGAGGCCAGGGGAAGATTGAAATACGAAGCCTCTTTATCTTAGCCATCTTGAGTTAACTGGTTTACTGCTCCCACTTGCCAGTTGTGCCGGATATGCGATTGATGTATTTCAGGACAATGTAGTTGCATTCTGAGTTTAATACCAAATTCTAGGGCCAGCATGTGAAATTTATCGGATCAAAAACTTTCCCATACATGACATCTCATTGTTTGGTATTTGGATTTGTTGCGTGATAGAGCATGATATTAAATTGTGTCATCGGTGGTGAGTTGCCGTTGCTTACTATGCTATGGTGACACGACCTTCAGTGTCATTTTTTTGTCGCGACTTTCTTATATATCTGTCATATATGCCACATTGGTGTAGTATTGGTTTTAGTAGCTTTGTATAGGCCATTATCAGCCAATTTGTTGTTTTGGTATGAGATAGATATCAGCCAAATATAAGCCATTACTTCTATGTATTGGGTAATATAAGCGCCGAAACCTAAAAATCGTTTACGGAATAGCCGATAGGTCAGGTAATGGCTGAAATTTAGTACATCAATTGGAAGGATTCTCAATGTATTCTACTTGTATCACTTTGTATATTGATACTGAACCAAGCTCATAAAGTATATGCATTCTATTCGTATCACTTTGTATACTGAACCAAGCTCATAAGGTTTTTATTATCAGGGCCAGCTATAGTAGGACTCCTAAAAATTGTTGATACAATGTATGAACCAATGACGACCCTTGACTTTGTCAACAATTTAGTTTGATGCAGTTGTGCCTGTTTATTTATTTTCATGTTCTTTGGTCGATAAGCCATTCGCCTGACCAGTTTCTCAATTATTTTTTCTTTTCCTTTTTTTCCTTACTATCCTACAAAATTAGCTGTACATGTAAGATTGTCATGTTGCTTGTTTTCCTGGGTATGTTTCTAGTCTTTAATATCTAGTATACATGATAGAAACAAAAAACCATTGAAATGAAATTAATATATTAAGAGAAAGGGTTAATTATTTGGTTGACACTATTTGAAATTTTTTTAAGACATCTTATTACTCAGAATTATGATAATTTTGATTAAAAATTCGTAGATTTTATCTAGTGGCTTTTATCCAGGGAGAGTTGTACCAATGTTGCAATTGTCAAATGGTAACATCGTAATTTTTATTGAGTTTATTAGTTTGAGAAGTATTTTAGATAATAAAACTAAACTATTACTATTATTTTTGGTTAAAGGAAAGGGGTGGGGATTCGAACATACGATTTATCTCCAAACAGACTACCTCCTTCTCCGACACTAGGTTAAGACATCTTCTGTAACTCCGTGTTTATAATAGCTTAGGATTACTTAAGGAAAAAACGCAGTTTACATCAAAATACTTTGTATAAGAATATACTTCATATGTAGAGCATCTCAACACATTTTAAGGCCCTCCATTTTGACCGTTGAATTGGGCCCTCAAATTATTTGAGAAGTCACGCAGGAGCGTTTTCAGTGGGGATTCATTTGAACCAGCTGAACTTCCACTGAGAAAATATATCATCAACATAGTATAGTTTTGTATCACTATTGTAAAAATGGCCTAGTGGTAAAGTATGCCTCATTTTACCTTTGAGGTCCTGTGTTGAACCCAACTTTCGTCAGGACTCCATTTTCCCCTTGATGTTTTTTGTTAGGAAATTACGATTTTAGTCTTCCAATTAAAGTGTGCTTAAAATTGAACCCCCATCGCTAAAACCCTAGCACTGCCTCTGAATGCACCACTTTTTACATTTTTGTTTATCTATACGTAAGAATTGAAAGTTGGAGAATTTTATTAGAGTTGATGAAGCTATTATTTGTCAGGGCTTTTGGACCTCGCGTCATTAAGTTTTAGAAGAAGTTATGCCTTCACTGCTGAAGGAATGCGTGGTCTCTCTGGCTTAGCTAACCTGAAGGAATTGGATCTTGAGAGATGTTCTGGGGTTCATGGTGGTTTTGTTCATCTTAAAGGTAATTTGTTTGCCATAAAGGATCCTGCAAATGACAGCGTAAAGGAAGTCAGATGTACACAATCTTACAGCTAATCTATTCACACACATTAAAAATTACACCGAATGACGAATACTTCACAATACGAAAAAGTGAAGCCAGCCATTTTGCTTAATCATTCATAATCCATAACTAAATGAATAGTGATTCTTTGGTTGCACTAGAATTTGGAAACAATGTTCTCCATCAAATAAAAGTGAAATGACTTGCCTCATTTTTACTAGCTTTCTCTTACTCTGTGGGTGGGGTGTAAGACTCATTTCTCTGACATCACTTACGTTGTCCATTTTATTGTATTTTCACAATGGCTACGTATCCTCCTTTATTTCCTTAGGTCTCAAGAAACTCCAGACTCTTAATGCTAGGTACTGTAAGTGCATTACAGACTCGGACTTGAAGGCTATTTCAGGTATCTCTGTTTGTTGCCCTTCTCATTTCTTGTTGTATTTAACATTGACTATTCGCATCATTACCTATTCTATTCCATCTATGGCGATTAACCATTGAACTTGAGTGAAAGTCGAGAATGTTATAATTAGGTATATTTTTCTGGGAACAATGGTAGCTTGAAACCACACTCATATTGTTATGTGTATTAATGAGCAACACTCACATTTCCACTATCTTTCTTTGGTCTTGCAGAACTTACGAGTCTGACAGAGCTGCAAGTTTCATGCAGCAGAATTACTGATGTTGGAGTTGCTTATTTAAAAGGTAGCATTGCTTTATTTTACCTGTTTTATAGCGTTTTTACTCTTGTATCCTCTCTGTCCACAAATTAGTATGTGAAATGTTATGTTTGATACATTTTGTTAACATTTATAGCTGCCTGCTCTTCTCACGTAGGCTAATTAGATGATGGTTGTAAGTTCTAACCCACGTTGAATTTTTCCGTGTATGTTGGTAGGGATGGTGATTTGTAGTGCTAAGTCTTTTTGAAGTCAGGATTTTGATGATTTTTTTTTCCGCAATTTTTTTAGCTTGGCTGTTTTTGTCTGTCATGCAGCGTTAATTGAAGAGTGTCACAGATTTGAGGGACAAGCAAAATGACAAACGTCTTTGTTACAACCTTCGTTGTTTAAAATAGTCTGCAATTTTTCTTTGGGCATTTTTTTTCCTTTCAAAATAGTCTGCGGATTTTTTTAATGTAGATTCATTAAAGATTATGTTTGTGATTTGCGGGGCTATATATATCTGGAAGAACTGTACTCTTTGTCTCTTATAGTCTTATTGCCACTGTCTTCTAGTGTTATAAAATTAGTTAATCCCAATACCAGGTTGTTAGTAAGCCGTACAATGGTTCATATTGCTACCACTATAGAGACTTTTCGTCACTTTATTGGATCCTTTATTTGTCTGTTATCTCTAGATGATGACACTGACCAAGCTTTCACTTGTTTTGGACAGCATTGCATAATCTTATTTTGCTAAATCTGGAAGGATGCCAAGTCACTGCTGCGTGTGTGGAATCAATATCAGGTTATTTGTCAAGATTTTTCTTTTGTTGATGGAGTGCGGAATAAGAATTCCATGGGCATAAAAGAAACTATTCTCGTCTATTCTTTTCCGTGCCAAATAAACTTTTTAAGTGGCCTTTGTCAACAAGGTTATGGAGCTTTTGTTATGAAACTCTTGTTTTAATTGGACAGAAGTGAGACCCTTGTTAGATGCCTAGAAGACGAACGTAACTTGGTTGCTAATAGGGACGCCGTCTTTGAATTGCTTTTACCCTTTTGTTTCTACTAGTATCGTATATTTATATTTTGAAATTTCCCCCTTGTTTCCTTTTTTTTTTCTGCCGTTTCAGTGAAGTAGCACATTTTTAAGTCAGGCATGTGTTGGATTTAAAATGGCCTTTTACCTTTAATATTTTGATTAAAGTAACACTTGAATCCTATGGCAACCTCTTTAACCCTCGCAACATCTCTCTTATGCTACTGAGTCGTACTCTACCTGAGTACCTGTTTCCTCTTGCTAAATATTTGTGCCAAGAGCATATGGGGTAACCCCGTAGTTCGGGGAGATTACATAGGAGTATTGTACGATAGTAAGGGATTGTATGGATTAGGAGATTTGGAAGGAAAGGAAGGGGATGGGGAGCAATGAAAATAAAATCCCTTGTTACAAAATAAGGTGGAGAAAATGGAGGGAGAGGGATTTGGAGGATCCATTTTCCCTCCTACAAGGCAAATTAAAATCCGTCGACTATAAGAAAGATTTGCAGAGAAATTGTATCCAAACACTCCTACTTCATTCGTCATCCCCTTCTCTTCCTCTGTTTCCTTCTCATTTGCTATTTTTTACAAACTCTACTGCTTTGTAATCTGAATAAAGGGATAACCTGGTTTGGGGTGTGTTTGGAACTTCGGATGATAAAATAAGAAGGGTAGGGAATGAAGTGGTGAAAATGGGAGGGATGGGAATGGGAAGGGGGAATTGCAGCATGGAGATATTCCTTCCAAATCTCTCCTATATATTAGAAAGGTTTTGATTAGGCTTGGAGGGAAGGAAATGGATCCCTCCGTTTCCCTCCTATCCTCTTTGCTACCCAAACAAGGGATTTTGTGTCCTTGTATCTCCCTCCCCCCTTTCCTTCAAAATCCATCAATCCAAATAAGTCTCTAAGGCTTCCTTGCTTTATTTTTAGCTTTTATCGCTTGTATTATATCTGATTGAGCATATTTCCCAGGATATGTTTAATTTTACTCCCACCCCTTCCACTTTTATTGTCCTAATTTCCATTTTGAGAGGATTTAAGTAGTAGTAAAATTACTACTCTACCCCTTCAATTATGAAGAAGAATGGGACCAAAAGTCATTTTGATAGAGGGAGTGGTAGCTAATAATTTGGGGTAATAGTGGTAGTTCACCCATTTACATACCAAATTTAGAACGGGGACAATTGATTTGGATTAAATTTTGGAAAAAAGACGACAATAAAAGTGGAATGGAGGGACTAGTATTAACCATGAACCCCAACTCTTGTATAGCATCTGAACTGTTTGCCACATTGACTTCTTGGATGACGAAATAATGGAAAGCGAATTTCGCTATTTCAGGCATATTGACCTTTAATTGTTGATATCATCCTATTCTTCAACTACACATTACTTTTACAAAGGCGCATGTTTACTAAATCTTCTGCCTATTTGTGGTTGTGCAGCTCTTATGGCTCTGCAATATTTGAACCTTAGTAGATGTGGCCTGTCTGATCATGGATGTGATAAATTTTCAAGTAAGTATCTCTGTTTTTAATTACAATGGCCTTAAGCTTTCATTGTCATCTTCAGAACTTAATTTAAACCATATTATCTTCTCACAGAGCTTAATAGTTTGAAGGTGCTGAATCTAGCATTCAATAACATTTCAGATGCATGTTTGGCATATCTAAAAGGTTGTGTTGCTTCTCCCTTTGCCCTTGTTTGGAAGAACATTCATCCTGCATAGCCATTAATGACTTGAGAACTATTGTTTTCATTATATGATTCAGTTAGATAACAAGATAGCCGATGTAAGATCTCTAGGTTTTCCATATTCACTAATCGGCATCAGTTGTTGCATCATCTGTTAACAAATTACATAACCTATAATAATATATCATTTGCAACCTTTTATGAATTTCTATTCTAAACTAGCGCAATATATGTCACACAAAATTTGAAGTAGGGACTTCAAAGTGACATAATAGCAGTAGACCATTTTTGTGAATGAATTGCACTTGATTGCCTTTTATTTTTCAGTGTTCGGATTTTAAGAACGCTATAAAGTGCCAACGGTTAAGTGTAATATGTCCAAACTTCTTGACATGGTAGGTGGAATTCGGATTGGTGATAGTGCTTTTTGTTGTGCTTATTGTCAGGGTTATTAAATCTGGAGACATTGAACTTAGATTCTTGTGGGATTGGTGATGAAGGGCTTGTTTACCTGTCAGGTTTGGGCACTGATCTCTGTTTTTTGTTCTTTTTGTCGTGCTGAAAAATACCTTTCTATGTGCTCTTTATACTTCTTGCCTGTTTTGTTTGGAATTAATAAAGCCTTGTGTAATTCTTTGGTTGTGCTTTAAATAGAGTGTATGACAATGTTGTTGCATCTGTCATAGGATTGATTCACTTGAAAAATTTGGAGTTATCTGATACTGAAGTTGGAAGCACTGGCCTGCACTATTTATCTGGTATGGGGTAACTTCTATTTAGGATTGGTATGATTGTATTCCCATCATGAGTTTCTCTTATGTGTCTTCACGACTTTTCTTAGTTTCCCTCATTCTTTTTACCATTTATTTTGATGTTTTCATAACATATGCTATAAAAATTCGAATCTCTGAGATTATTCTTTGTTTATGTGTAGACATGATGTAACTACTCCCAAAAATTGTACCCTCATAATGCATCTTGCCTATGGCCTTTTGTCAAAATCTTGAATCTAGTTTACTAAGATCCCATTAAAATGTGAAAGTAATGTTTACGGCAGTTTGGAGCATGCAATATTGCATTCTAGTTTTTTTCTACTACTGTTTTCTGAAGTTGGTATCACGTCACCAGGGTTGAAGAACCTCGAGAGCATAAATTTGTCATTTACTGTAGTCACTGATGCTGGCTTAAAGAAGCTATCTGGATTATCATCTCTAAAATCGCTGAATCTTGATGCTCGCCAAATTACTGACGTTGGCCTAGCCGCTTTGACAAGTAAGCATAGGTGTTGACTTATGTCATGTGATTTCAGGGTCTTCTTTTACAAGAATAGTCTGGTACCCTTCTTGTCTCTAAATATGGATGGCCCTTATAGTGGTCTCTCTCCTGCATTTTGATTGATATGTATTCTGTAAATCAGTGTAATACTATTTTTGTTGGAAGGACCTCCTGTATTATTCTTGGATTTGTATGGCAGGTCTGACTGGGTTGGCTCATTTAGATCTTTTTGGGGCTCGAATATCAGATTCCGGAACTCAATATTTGCGCTGTAAGTTTCATAAACAATTCCTCGGCCATTTGCTTGAAGTCATGATGGTTTTAGCTGTGTCAGTCCTACTGGTGCAGGCTTTAAGAAGCTTCAGTCATTGGAAATATGTGGTGGAGGCTTAACTGATGCTGGTGTTAACAACATCAAAGATCTCTCTTCTTTGACACTCCTTAATCTCTCTCAAAACTGCAACCTTACAGACAAGACCCTTGAATTGCTTTCTGGTATAAATCTAGCTTTACTGTAATGTGATGTCTCATATCTAAGTTTGGTTTCGATATTGATGTACCTGTCTAATGATCAGGGTTGACGGAATTGGTATCTTTGAATGTTTCCAATTCTCGAATAACAAACGAGGGGTTGCGTTACTTGAAGCCTCTGAAGAAGTTGCGGTCTTTGACATTGGAGTCGTGCAAGGTTAATGCATCTGAGATTAAGAAGCTCCAATCCTCGGCTCTCCCTAATCTTGTCAGTTTCCGTCCTGAATAAGCTGCTTGCCATCCTGATTATTCATGTAAATAGTTGCTGTATATAGTTGGAAGGAATTAGAAAAAAATAAACTCGTCTTAAATTAACTGTAAAGCAACGAAGAAAGGTTGAAAGCTGTTGGGATCCTGAGATGTCATTGGGATGTCTTTTGTAAATATATTCTGAGTGATGTATTTTTTAAATATATTCCTGAGTTCTGACTATTGCTGGTAATGGATGTAACCCTTGTATATAGTAAGATTGACATTTCATCCTCTTTTAGGTTTTGTAGAATAGAATGTCTCACCCAATAAGCTTATAAGCTCATTGTTATAAGTAAAATGTCTGCACCGAGTTGGTGGCTGACTGGGCTTTTTAAGTCATTTTCTACAGAAAACATGGCCAATCCTAACAAGTAGCGTGCATGAAGTAAATGAAATGACACTCCCAACAGAGGGAGTAAATTAAGGCATTGATCAGCCATATGCACCAAGCCTTGCAAGACTCTGGCTGTATATACATAGGTATGGTGAGTTGGTGACTCAATCAAGGTCCTTCCTCACGACCCGGAGTACCCTTTCCTCACCACCTTCAACATAAATCCAAATTACTATGAAAAGTTTCCACCAGAAGTTTATTTGCTGTTATGGTTTCTTGCTGAATCGTATATCATTGGAGTGTTGATCAGTAAACGCCCAGCATAGCAGTATTTGGCAAAGTGTCTCATGAACAAAAGAAAGCCACATTACAAATTCTTGTACAAATGGTTGATGTTCCATGATGCAATGTGGTGGCAGATTAATATCCGAAAACATGGACATACTATATTTGTCACATTCAAAATACTTACTGACCAAACAAAGGATGACATCCGAATTCAGAGAAAGTTTTGAAGTTCTTTTTAAAGAAAGAATTCATAACCTGACAGGAATCTGCAATAGATGAATTTCTTTATCTTCTTACAATAATACACCATCCGGAATTCCGGACACGTACCCAAAAGTTTCTATACAAGAGGTCCAAGAAATAATTTTGAGCTTTCATGACCACTAATCTTGGCCAAAAAGCAATTATAATAATCCAATCTACAAAGTTCAAGGAATGGCCTACAAAGTGAAGAAAAATATTCCAGAGCTGAAGATATATCTGAACGAAGTGGTTTTAGGTAGTGATGAAAGTGATGATGATAACCCCGGAGAAACATCATCCTCTTTTGGAGACAGGGGAAAAAGATAATTGAGGAGATATGAACTGATATGTAGATTGTAGTCTAATAAGGGAATGGTGTACTTCCTCCCTTCAACTCCACTCTACCACTTTTTTTTTTGTACACTATTCACAAGTGATCATATAATTGCAATTTTCTCTCAATATATAAGTAAAAATATATTCATGTGTGATCTTGTTTGATTCGTCTTTACGAGTACATTATTAATATCTAACTTTTATAATTTTTGCAAACACGTAGCTAACGATATTTACCGTGTAAAACACGTCTCGGCAAATGTGAAAAAGTTTTTTGGTAGAGTGGAGTTGAAGGGAGGAAGTATAATATAAGCTTTTAAGTTATAGTGTATATTGTGTGATGTGATTAGAATATGTTTAAGATGCTTGTAATATTCCGTCCACATCCGTCTAGGTTGTACTATAAATAGAGAGTTGTCGAGCTCTTAAATCGCTATTTAGGCTATTTAAAATTATCAAATTTATATACTTACTCAATGCTAGTTAATGAACTAACAATAAGTAACGGTCGAACCTAGAGGAAAAAAAACATGTTCACTGATGCAATTAGTAGTGCAATTAAATTAGTTGTAAACAAAAGAGACAAAGCAACAATAAAAAGAGGGTTTTTAGATTGATTCAAAGGTGGCTAGATTCAAACAAGATTATTCAACAACAAGTAGAGTAAATATGAAAATTGGTAGGAAATTTAGCAAATTTGAGAAAGACTAAACCCAATCCAACTGGTGGTCCTTTATTTGATCGATCCTTGACACAAATCAACCTCCTAGTATCTAAATTACTCTATTATGGATAAAGTCTCTGAAACCTTCTTAATAAAAATCAATATAGGTAATTAGACACAATGAACAAAATTAATACCCAATTATAAGTTAACCCATGTCTTGTTGAGCAAGTTAGGAAGAAATCACATCCCCTAACCCAAACACAAGATGTTGCTTAAGTAGAATTTGTAAGAAAATCACACTTCACAAGATCTAACAACAAATAGATTAATGACCTTAACAAGATTAAAGATGAAAGAAAATCTCACTTAACAACTTAATCAAGTAAGAAACTGTTGGGGTTAATTAATTAGCACATGAATTAGTGACGTGGCGCCATTTGGTTGGTGGAGAACAAGAGCGCACGGTTTGAAGCAAAACAAGATCCGCGGTCAGAGTTGGAGCATAACAAACACAAGGAGCAAAGACTATAATTTACTTAGTCAATAACAACTCCCATAAAGATCAGACCTGCAGAGCAGGACTCGGAGGGGGTAGCAAAGAGCCGTTAGGGTTTTTGTTATCGCATTATAAATACAACGAAGCAAGGGCAAGCAAATCATCCAACACTACTCAACATTCGTCTTCTCCCAACCTCAGCAATAACAACTTTCATATTAATTATCCCAAAGTCCGCCATTATTGATATAGTGTCATTTCGTCCTACTTTTTCACCCCTTTTTGTCTCGTTTTGCTTGCCTTTAACGCTCCCTATAAGCGTTTCTACGTGTTTTACCTTCTTCTAGCATATTTCTCGCTTTTATCATGTGTTTGTAGGTAAACCGTCATTTGAGGCGATTTCTACATAGTTTTGATCGACAAAGAGGAAGGTGAATCACTCGGAGGACCCACGACATACCTTGGGGGCCCCACATACCCTTGGGGGGGGGGGCCCTACTCGATGCTCCAAAGCCCTCCCGAGTCAAGGCAAGCAAAACTGGGAAGGAAGCAACAAAGTCAAGCAAAGGAAGAGGGGAAAGGAGCATTTCACGGGCGTGAAAGGTGTCTCACGGTCGTGAAAGTTAAGTCACGGTCGTGAAACTTGTTTCACGGTCGTGACTTGTTCGTGAAAGAAGACCTTGTTCTGCCACTTATCTCACAACCGTGACTTGCAGTTTCACGGCCGTGAGACTGATTTCACGACCGTGAAACACCCTTGACGGTCGTGACTTTGCCTGTCCATGAAGCCTTTCGAAGCCCATTTCTCCTCCATTTTGTAAACCTATAAATAGACCCTCTTATGTAATTAAAGGACACGAAACCCTAGATCTGAAACTTTCATAGAATTAGCATTTAATCTTCATTTAATCTTCCATAATTAAGCTAATTAGTTGGTTAATTAGTAATTGCAACTTGGTTTAGTGTTGGAACTTGGGCTTGTATTGAAGATTGTGGGTGAAGACATTCTCCTTTTTCATTAATACAAGTATTGTTGGTATAAATTTCTCATCTTTTAGTTGTTTATGCAATTTATTTCATTTCAAGTTAATTATTTGTCATTTGATTGTTAGAATTATTCATTTCCAAAGTATCATGTTCATCTCCCTATTCTTATTGTTTAGTTGTTTGCTTTCCTTCAATATGAGTGAGTAGCTTCCCTCTAGGGTTTAGGGAAAGCCTAAGGGAGGATTATGTGGGACAATTGGTTGAGTGATTAGTAGACTTGTGGTAATAATTAGAGTATTACCCATATGCACACTAGGTGTTTGATGAATTGTGTAAACGAAAGTTACACACTTTATCAAGTATTGTTTGATTATCTCTTAAGCGACGGTGGTAGAGATGATTAGACTAGTGTTTATATGAGTGATTTGAGACAAATGCGATGGCTTTGTTGAAGATTATTAATTGTTGAGACATTAGCAATTAATTCTACTCAAAGTTATTACCCGCTTGCTAATTACTTGACTAACCCATTGATCCCCCTAAGGTGAACCCTTTACCTTAGTTTTCCTTAAATTGTTTTTACCATATCATTTTAGCAATTTCTTGCATTTAGTAGTTCATAGTTAATCCTCTCATCCAACTCTTGTTAGGTTAGAATATGACTCATTCAAGCTTGTAGTTGACCCCTCCATCCTTGTGGTTCGACCCCGACTTCCGCTATCGCATTAGTTGGGTTTTATAAATTGTTTTTGCTTGGGCGGTACGCGACAAACCGCTCCTCAAATGGCGCCGTTGCCGAGGATGGCGTAAGGAAACTCATAGTTTGTTTTGTGTCTTAGATTTAGTCAAGTTACTTATTGTTGTTTTTGTTGGTGTTTAGTTGTTTGATTATTTGTAGAGTGCCTTGCATTATTGTCTTTCCCAGTGTGCCCAAAAACACACTAGGAGTCTAACTTGTTTTTGAGTTGCTTTTGAGTGCATGCCTAGGGGTGAAGGGTTGTTCTTAAGCCATCCAGAGCCCGAAAGGTTGTTTAGGACTCTACGAGCTAATACACTTGCTCGAGTAAGGAATTCAACAACGGTTAGCCGTCAACAAGCCAATACTTCTACCGCTTCTACATCCACTACAACAACCGATCACCCACAAAACGACACCATTGAACCCACATTCGAAAACCCCTTCTACAATACTCTACAAAACACACCACCAAATTCACCACCTACAACACCTCAACAACAAAATCAACCACAAATAACTACTTTACGTGACCGTAACCGACCCAATCATGATGATACCCAATCTCCAATCAGTTTCGGTGTCTTGGCCCCAAATAACTTCGAGATACACCCGGCTCAAATGAGTTCGATTGAGCGGGATAGCTTTGGAGGCCTTCCCAATGAGGATGCTCATGCTCACTTGAGGAAGTTCAAGAGTAGAGTAGAAATCATGAAGAGAAATGGTGTGCCCGAGGAAACCCTTTGTCGAATGTTGTTCCCATTTTCTCTTAAAGACCGGGCGGAGAGGTGGTTGAATAACCATGCTCCAAACACTTTTACTACTTGGGATGCCTTAGCTAAGGAGTTTCTAAGCAAGTATTATCCCGCCTCAAAAACGGCAATGCTAAGAAATGAGATAACAACCTTCCAACAAGAGGATGGAGAATCCTTGAGAGAGGCATGGGATCGATTCATTGATCTACTTGCCCGTTGCCCTCATCAGGGCATAGCGGATTGGTATGTCACTCAAACATTCTTTCAAACTCTTCTCCCTCAAACCAAGGCTATGGTGAATGCATCCGCGGGGGGAAGTTTCGATCATTTGAGTGATCAACAAGGGGCGACATTGATTAAAAAAATGGTTGAGTCGGAATCTAGCTATGGAACTAGAGGAAATAGATTGAGGAGGAGTTCTAAATATCCAAGTGAGAACTTTTCAAATGCGGATACCAATGCCAAGATTGACTTGCTCACACAAACTTTTACTAAGGGCTTAGCCGAGCTTCAAAAAGCTCACAATCAAAGTCAAGGGCATCATGTGAATGAAGCTAGTGGGTCTTATGCACCTCCCATGGTGGAGGCTTATCAAACCCCCACTTGTGAAATTTGCAATGGGTATGGACACACTTTTGAAGTGTGTGGTAATAATGTGTCATATGACAATGAAGGAGGGGGCGACTTTCAACATGTAAATGCCTTTCAAGGGGTCAAAAACAACCCACGGCCCTCAAGGCCTCCCTTCCAAAACCAAGGTGCTTACAATCCCAACTCCAACTTCTATCATCCGGGTTTGAAAAGTCACCCAAACATGAGCTATAAAAGCCAAAATGTGTTAAACCCTCAACACTCACAAGCTCAAACTTCCAACCCTCCGGGTTTTTCCCAACCTAGGGGGGAGGTCAATTTTCAAGAGGAAACTACAATAACCAATTCAACAACTCACAACAAGGACAAGGATCCAACCAATTTCAAAACCATAATTTCAATGATCAAGGTTACAACACCCATGGTAACTTTCAAAACCAAGGTAATTAGAAACAAAACCAAGGGAACCCAAACTTCAACAACCAAGGCCAAGGTAATTTTTACCAAGGCAACCAAAACAATCAAGCAAGTCAAGGGGTCCCCGATCAATATTTTCAAGGCCAAGGGTCAAATTTCAACCATAACAATCAAGGACCAAATTTCAATGGTCAAGGTTCAAGAGGACAACAAGGAAATTTTAATAACAACCAACAAGGAAATTTTAACAACCAAAGGAACAACAATCAAGGTTCAAGTAGTCGGAATGACTATGGATTTGCACTCCCTTTAGCCAACCAACCTCACCAAGAGAATGAGCCTTCCATGAGTGATGTTTTGCAACTTGTCAAGAACATGGAGATCCAAAACAACTTGGCCTTACAAAATGTCACTAATGCTCACAAGAAAGAGGTGAGGGAATTGGAAGCTAGGTTGGCTTCTCAAGCTTTGAACAACCCTCAAAGGCCTCCGGGAGGTCTTCTTGCTCAAGGGAAAAGCTCCAAGGATGCTTCCTCAAGTCACCAAGCATGTGCGGTGACTTTGAGGAGTGGACTTGTACTCGAGAACCCTTACATGGACATGATAAATGATGAAATTCCAAATGAAGAGCATGTTGAGGAGGGTGAAGAAATCGAAGAGCCCGTTTTGAGTCCGACCTTGGAGTTGAAAAATGATGACAAGGGAAAGGGTAAGGTTGATGGAAGCTCAAGCCTTGACAATCAACCAAAGGATGGGGATGATGGGTATGTTGAAAGCGTGCCTTATGAGGAGGAGATGATCAAGGATGCCGATGATGAAGGAGTAGAGGTGAAATCAATAGCAAAAGCTAAGGTAACTAAGAAAACTCCCATTCCAAAGGTATCTTCCGATTCTCCACTAGTTGTTTCCGATATCCCCTACCCTTCTAGAGCATTAAAGACAAAGGAAAACTTCAAGTTCACCCAATTTCGAAAAATTCTTGAGGGACTTGAAGTGACCTTAACTTTCACCGAGGTCATATTAAACATGCCCACTTACTCAAAATTTCTTAAAGACATCTTGAATCACAAGAGGACTTTGGGTACCCAAGATGTTATGGTTATGGAGGCGGAGTGTAGTGCTCTCCTCATAAATCCTAACTCTTTCAAAATGCCTAAAAAGCTTGGGGACCCCGGAAGTTTCTCAATCCCTTGTTTAGTAGGGGTGTCATAATTTCAAGGGCATTGTGTGACAACGGTGCAAGTGTGAGTGTCATTCCTTTAACTATTGCAAAAAGAATTGGGCTTGATAGTTTAACCCACACTTCTATGACTCTCCAACTAGCGGATAGGTCCGTTAAGCAACCTTTGGGTGTGCTTGAGGACGTACCCGTTAAGGTTGGTAAGTTTTTGATTCCCACAGATTTCGTTGTCCTAGATATCCCGGAGGATAGCCACACTCCCATCATCCTCGGTAGGCCCTTTTTGGCCACCGGAGGAGTCCTCATTGATGTGAGGGAAGGGCGGCTAACCTTTAGTGTGGGGAATGAAACCCTTGAATTTAATCTTCCTCATTTAGTGAAGGGACCAATGTTTCACAAAGCTTGCTCCATTGAAGTCATAGAAGAAGTGGTTGAAAAGGTACATGAAGAAGAGAAACGTGAAGAAGAAACTCTAAAAGTGGCACTCCATGATGAGGAAATGGGAGATGACCATGAGATATATGATGAGCTCTTGAAGAAGGTGGAGGGCCTTCTCCCTCCAAAGGTACAACTCAAACCTTTACCTCCATCACTTAAGTACTCCTTTTTAGGTGAGGGAGAGACTTATCCCGTTATTATCAATGCTAATTTGAGTGAGCATCAAGAATTTGAATTATTGAAAGTCTTGAAAACTCATAGGGGCTAACTTGGATATAGCATTGACGATATCAAAGGCTTAAGTCCTAATCTTTGCATGCATAAAATAGTCTTGGAGGAGCGTAGTAAACCTAAGGTGGATGGGCTACGTAGGTTGAACCCTAAGATGACGTAGGTAGTGAAAAATGAGGTCATGAAATTGCTTGAGGCCGGCATAATTTACCAAATCACCGATAGTTCGTGGGTGAGTCCCGTGCATGTAGTGCCCAAGAAAGGAGGGGTGACTATGGTGGAACAAGAGGATGGGACTCTCCTCACTTCTAGGCCCGTGACCGGGTGGCGGATGTGCATTGATTATTGCAAATTAAATGCCGCCACCCTCAAAGACCACTACCCCATCCCCTTTATAGACCAAATGCTTGAAAAATTAGCCGGGCATTCTTTCTACTCGTTTCTTGATGGTTATTCCGGGTTTTTCCAAATACCCATACACCCGGAAGACCAAGAAAAGACCACCTTCACTTGCCCCATTGGTAGGGTTGGCAACGGGTCGGGTCTGGGTCGGGTCCACCTAGACCCGGACCCGGACCCGGACCCGGAAAGCAAACCTTAGACCCATACCCGACCCATACCCGCAAGGGTCCGAAATCAGCAGACCCATACCCATACCCAATGGGTCCGGGTCGGGTCCGGGTCTACCCGCGGGTCTTAACTTTAATATTAAAAAAAAAAAAAAATTCTCCAATTTCCAATCACTTACTAACCCCAATTTATCAAATCACCCAATTTTCTTACTTAATTATGACATTTCATTCAAATCTAATCCTAAATAATGCAAAATTAAATAATAAAGCAACAACAACAAGCTCTTCTTTAACAAGAATTTTTTTATCAAATAATGAAACAACAACAACAAGCTTTGATTTAAATCTCCCTTATCTTCTCCTAGTTCTTCAAGTTTTCATTTGGGGTTGAATATGAGATTTTCGTCTATAAATACAAGCTTGATGTATATGTTTAATTAATGGTGTTCTTTGTTTTGGAAAAACGTTTGAGAATGGAATGAAAGGGGAATATTATGGGTCTTCTAGGTTTTCCATAAATTTAAATGGTTGAGACTAGAGTTTGTGACATGTGTGTTTTATGAAGGGAGAGAAAAGTCTTATTTGAACAAAAAGATTGAACTACGTATCTTCAACAGAATTTTAGTTTCGGTTTTTTTTTTTTTTTTTTTTTTTTAAATTAAGGGTCTTCGGGTCGGGTCCGGGTCTCGTAAGTTAGACCCATACCCGGACCCGAAATATTTTTTGAGGACCCATATCCGACCCATACCCATTGGGTCTGAAAAAATGAGAGCCATACCCGCCCCATATGGGTCCGACCCGACGGGTCTGGATCGGGTCTTGGACCCACTGCCATCCCTACCCATTGGAGTGTATGCGTATAAGAGGATGCCCTTTGGGCTTTGTAACGCTCCGGGGACATTTCAAAGATGCATGACGGCGATTTTTGCCGATTTTCTTGAGAAGAGTATGGAGGTCTTCATGGACGATTTTAGTGTCCATGGAGACTCATTTGATCTTGGTTTATTGAACTTGTCTAATGTCTTGAAAAGATGTGAGGAGCACAACCTCGTCCTAAATTAGGAAAAATGCCACTTTATGGTGGAGGAGGGGGTTGTACTTGGTCACATCGTGTCTAAGAGAGGAATAGAAGTTGATAAAGGCTAAGGTTTCGGTGATTGAAAACTTGTCACCCCCTACAAATGTGAAGGGAGTGAGGAGCTTTCTAGGCCATGCGGGCTTTTACCGACGTTTCATCAAAGATTTCTCCAAAATTGCCAAGCCTTTGACTTCTCTTCTTCTCAAGGACACCCCGTTTGTATTTGATGAATCTTGCTTGAGTGCTTTTTGTAGGTTGAAAGAGGCCCTTGTGACGGCTGATGCTGGTCGCTATACACCAAAAATAAAAGCCTAAGTCTACTAACTAAAGAAGATAGCAGAAGTAAAGTCGATCTCCACAGGGAGGAAATTAACTAACTGTAATCTAAATCTGCCAGTCACAATCTAGGGGTTTTGAATTGGTTTTGAACTAAACTAAATAAGATTTAAAGGAAGAGAAATAAAGGTAAAAATTAATACGAAATAAATCAGATAATGGAAGAATATGTTAGGATTCGGTCTACTGCAATATCGGCACCTACGGGTCAACTAAGTCAGTCAATCTATCAATGAGAAGGGCAATGGTTTTCTCCTCTCGGTCTCAAACCACCCTAGGGATTTTCCTAATTAACTCTTGTCCTTTTAGGAGTCACCTATCAATTCTAAGAAAGTATTTCCCTTCCAATCTCTCGATCCAGGTCGGGGTTAACTATCAAGCTAGTCTCCTGCGTGCACTCATTCGACTAACCTCAATTAAATTGCTTAGGTTAATTCTCAATTTCAAGACTAACTAAAATAGTCTATCCTAACATGCCTTTACTACAGTTTACCTCATCCTAACATACAAGAGAATTAGCTACTCATACTATTGACGATGCTAACAATAAAGGCGATTGAACATATGACATTAGACATGATAAAATCGTAATTAACAAGCATAAACAATAATAACGCAACAATTAAGAAAGGTAAACAGTAATTAAGACTAAAACAAAGGTTAAGAATAAAGGAGAGAAAAGAAGTTTACAATCTTAGCGAATCCGGCGTAAAGAACAAATCCACGTCGATAATAAACCGAATGTAAACTTAAAGAAAGTTCAGAAACTAATAATAAATGATTAATGTCTGCTCAGTAAATGATAATTAATCATAATCCTAATGACGTAAATAAGAGTCTTATATAATGCATAACACGACTCTAAACCCTAATTAGTCTACGGACTTAAGGCCCGTGATAGGTTCCACTCGATCGAGGGAAAATACCCTTCGATCGAGGTCTTTATCTGAGAGTATCAGTCGATCGAGGACTTCTTCCGCTCGATCGACCAACTCGTCAACAGCTACCACTCGATCGAGCAAAGATATAGCTCGATCGAGGTCTTCCTTACTTCAACTCTCCTCGATCGACCAAAGGTATAGTCAATCGAGGTCTTCTGGCTTGTCATGTAACGTTGTTCATGGCCTCGGACTTGATTGTAAGCGGGTTCACGCTTTCCCATGCAAGAGCTTCTGTTCCGTTCCTTCCATTCTCCTAAATGCATGCAAAGTGGACTGTTTTGGCTCGGTTTCCGATACTACGCAGCTTGTACCTACAAAATGGTAATGAAAGTACAAAGTAGCCAAATAGGGGCATATAGTGATATAATATCACCTAAATGACATAGAAATGCGTGCATAAATGGACTAAAAAGTCTATATAAAATACACGCATCAAACTTCCCCAAACCAAACCTTTGCTTGTCCTCAAGCAAACTAAATGCAGCTATATGGAACAAAATAAACCTAGGGGAATGGAGTAAGTCTCAGAGCTAGCTACAAGTCAATGCTAAACCATTCAATGCACTCATTCAATCGCTACAAAGCTTAATACGAAAGTGAACGAATTTATACAATCTTGGAAATAAATTAGACTTTCGACCTTGCAAGACTCAACCAAATTCGGACTCTCACGGGTCACTCTTCTCTCAACAAGCAAATGGTAAGTAAATATGTATAAGAAAGAGAGAAGAGAATATAGTCACTCACCTAGACTACGACCGACACAACATGCATTGCTAACTAATATGAAAGATGATTCAAGCACCGTACACACGCATAACCACCGTTCAAGGACTATCACGTGCCGAACATTTGCAAGGATATGGATATGTGAGGCTAATCGGTAAGAAGGGGCAAAACAATTAATAGAAATGTGAGGGTAAATAGCCAAGCTAGTTCCTAACAAGACCGTAATAGAACTCGTTCTATTCTTCCAATTATCAAAAACTAAGCTCGATGCCTTAACAAATCTAGGCATATACAACACAAATTGTAACACCCGCAAATGTACCCTATTTTTCTAGTAAAAATATTTTACGGATACTTTTCAGCGAAATTTAGTTTTAATATAGAATTTAATTTTCCGAGTCGAATTTAGAATTTCCGAGTTCGTATTTGGAATTTCCGCGAGATTCCATGAGAATCCCGTCTTAAGGCGAGTTTGACTTTTGTTGACTTTTTCCTCATACATACTCATACTCCCTTAACCTATTTTCATTCACACAAACACAATATTACTTCCTCACTAAGAAAACCCAAATGAAAACCTAGCCTCCATTTTCGATCAAGCTCAAAATCGTCACTACTCCTTCGTTACTCGCTCAAATTCACGTAAGTTCGTTTTATTCTTCCCCTCTTAGCTTCCTCTATCCGTATTGGTAATAAAATTTGTAACACCCGTAAATGTACCCTATTTTTATAGTGAAAATATTTTACGGATACTTTTCAGCAAATTTAAGTTTTAATTTAGAATTTATTATTCCGAGTCGAATTTAGAATTTCCGAGTTCGTATTTGGAATTTCCGCGAGATTCCATGAGAATCCCGTCTTAAGTCGACTTTGACTTTTGTTGACTTTTTCCCATAAATATCTCATACTCCCTTAACCTATTTTTACTCAAACACAAACCAAATTTACTTCTTCCTTAAGAAACCTTGCCTCCCTCTTTATTTTCGATCTTTGAATCATCATAGCTCTTTCGTTCCTTGCTAGAATTCACGTAAGTTCGTCTCATTCTTCTCCCCTTACCTTCCTCTATCCGTATTGATATTAAAATCATCGTCTTTCTCGCTTTTCAATCTTTCCGTCTTTCTCAAGATGAATTTTATTCATCTTTTATGATCTTTATGTAGGTGGTGACCTCCAAGATCCCGACAAAGACTATTACCTTATTGAAGAGGAGCTTGACGATTAGTAGAGACGCTTAAAGGTAACGGTGAAGGGTTACTCGATATCATTTACGTGTTTTACATGCTTTATATGCTAGAAATCGTATTTAGAATACGATTAGAAGCTTAGGAATCATGGTATGATTAATGAATGTTGTTATATGATGAATATTGATGATGTATATTGATTGTTGATGATTATTAGAAGTATATTTGAGAATTGAAATGAATTGGATAAGTGAGGAAAGCTCACGGGTGAAGGGGTGTTCCCTGCCGGTCGACCGGCCGCCGGTCTGCCCACCGGCTGGGAACACATCAGTAACAACTTTGAGAATTTGGAATTTTTGTATAGGTGTGCTCTGTGCCGGTCCACTGGCCGCCTCCCTCCTGACCGGCCTGGACCACATTTCTCTGTTTTCTATGTTTTTGGTTTTTGCCTTGTGTTCTGAGCCGACCCACCGGCCGCCGGTCCACTGACCGGCCTGGAACACGGCTGTGATCTTTTCCTTTAACTTCTAAAACTCGTAATTTATAATAGTTCGCATGATTCGTTTATCGTATAATTTTACGTAGTGACTTATAATATTCATGTTTTGGTTATATGATATTTCATTCGCTTGTATCACATGTTTTGTGACGGTTTTTGCTATGTCCCACTTTGAGTCGGTTTTTACAAATGATACGGTTTGAGCACTATTTTGTCTTGTGCTTTGTACTCTCATTCCCTTGGCTACCTTCCCGTTCGTAAGGCTGGAATGTCGGAACGTAGAGGTATCCTACTGCTTAAATGCATGTGTTAGTGGGCATACGACGACGTTGTTGGAGTTGAACGCTATGCGTTGATCGACCCGGCCGTCAAATGTTGTGGACTTGCGAGGTGGTGTTATTTGCATGTAGCGTACCGTTTGTTACGAGGCTTGAGCTCTTTTCCGCCTCTTTCGTGAATTGATCTACTGAATTTGGGGTACTCGGCGTTTTCTTTGTAAGACCGAGTCTTGGATGCGGAAGGTTTATCGCATGTCGAATCGGAAAATGGTTTATTCCGAGAGTCTGGCCAGATTTAGACTAGGACCGGATATTTATATCGTCGTGCTACCAGGAGGAAAGTAGTCTACATATACGAAATGTAGCATCGTGTATGCGTTCAGGGAAATGTGATCCCGTGGATGGCTTTTAATCATACTTGCCATGTACACGGTGCTAGTGCGTTTCATTTACCGTGAGAGATGTCGTCTTTGTGTCGTTGTTTTTGAATGCGTGATTTCATGATTTTATTCATGGTCATTGCATGACTTGGCATCGTCTATGTATTGGTATGTTTGAATGGATGATAAATGATGGATTTATTGGGATCATCGCATGACTTGGCATGGTTTGTTTGTCGAGTCTCAATCTTATCAAACTTATACCGCTAACGGTGAGATGTAAGCCCTAGTGAGCGTATTCGGTTGCCTAAGAGTGTCTTCCCCGAGTCTTTGTATAACATGATGGATTCGGACTTGTATCTCTTATGCTCTTATCATTGGATAATGAATTGCCTATTTATTCTTATCGTTTCTCACATGTATATCTATATGTATGCATGCTCTACTATTGTATTTCCTTTATGTACGTTTAATGTGATATGGCTGGGAGAACCCGGAGTTACTCCCCACTGATTGTGGCGTTCATGTTTTTCATGGATGAACAGGTTGCTTGATTTGGATGGCTTTTTGCTTGTGGTATTTTGGGTTCGGGTGTGAGCTAGCGGGCGTTGTCCCTGGATGAATCACCTCTAGACGTTATTTAGCTAGTTTGCTAATCACTTTGACATTGATAACATTTTGAGAGACTACGTCTCTTGTAGTATTTTATATTTGGTTTGTAATTATTGACATTCCTCGTATTTCTATCTTGCATGTAAAAAGTTTTTAAAAACACCGTATTTTCCGCTTTATAATTCACATGCTTGTTATGTTTTATTTCCGCATTCGCGAGGGTTGTCACAGTTGGTATCAGAGCTTTATCGCTCCCGACGCACACACGTGAACCCTAAACGTAAATTACTTGACCTTGAAATAATAAATGAGAGATGGGTAGACTTAAGGACCTAAGGTGGTAGTCTTTGGTGTACTTGATGTTTGTTAGGTTCTAACTTGTTTGTTGATTGTGTTGAGTGATGTTATGTTTGTTTGTATCTACCGTCTTGAGGTGGATCATGTGTTACCTAGAAGAAGTATCCTCTACCGAAGATTTGAATATTGACAAGCCTAATTGAAGTGTATTTTTTCCTCATCTATGAATTCTCTCATCCTTATTGTATTATGCTCTCTTCTTTCTATCTAGGTGCTTCTTTCTCTTCCATCTTGTTTGCCTCTTGGAAATTACTCTTGATAGTTCCTCCATCTTACCATTGGTATCCTTACCTTCCTCTTGTAACATTTTTGTGGATGCCATACCCATTTGTTTGTGGTATATTATACTTGGTCGGAAGAACTTTGAATTTTGTGGAATATTAGTGTTTGTTAGAATGAATTTGTGATTTGAGGAAAATGGTGTAGATCTAAATTCACCCTATATTGATGATTGGTTGTAACTCTAAGGAAAGGTAGTAAGATAAGTTTGATGATTTTAATGCTTGATGCTTGCCATGACTAATGTGTAGATAGTTCATGGTATTTGATGGTGTAAGGTTGAATGAGTTGGCTATGACTTCTTAACTCATTAGTAATTTAGTCTTTTGGACTTAGAAGTTTAGTATTGTTTTGAAGACCATGCTTATGATACGTCTAATTGGGGTAAATAAGAAGTTTAGAATGATATCTTGAGGTGCGAAATACTTTTGAGGTTAAGTGACGTCTTGTGGTTTCCTATTGTGTGTTTGTGAGTATAGGCTTGGTGGAAAAGCTTTTGGCTATAGTTCTTGGATTTAAAGATATGATCTTATCTTATGGCATCGGAGACTCGTTTGAAGTAGTAAGGTTTCGTTGTAAGTTGAACCATATTACTTGAGGATTATGAGGTGAGTGAACTATGATGGAAATACCTTGGGACGTTAATGTTGATGTCTGACTTGAGGTTGTACTTTGTTAATAATGAACTCGTGGGCTATAGACTCGAAAATGACCGAGTATAAGAGAGTATTTGTTAGTCCTTCAGTTAAAGAAACCTTTGAGGTTGTGTTGAATATGTGAGCTAAAGGAATGTTATTATACTTGAGTTGCAATTCCGCATTTGGGATTCCGTAAGATATGAAAGGATGGATGAATTGGGTTGTAGTCGATTTATCAAATCTAGGTGTACCTTACTTTGATGATTGCACGTGGTATGATGGTCCCTTGTAACAGACCTTTGTTTGGGATGAGTTGCTTTACTATCACCCTAGGTTTGAAACGAGAAATTTTGTGGATTAAACCTTAAACCTTTACTCGTGCCATCATCCCTTTTCATTTCCATTCTTGAATGTTTTTGTCAAGATTGATCTTTAAGAAATTACAAGCTCGTACCTTCTTTCTTACTCAGATATCTTCATAACTCTACTATCTGCTTTGTCTCTTCCTTGCTCTCGTTATTTTCAGCGCTCCTCTCTTGTAATCTCGTGCCTTATTTATTCTTGTGTTCTCCTTGAGATTCCTTATCGTTTCCTATCTCGTTGCTCCTGCATCTTTTCTCTGATGGATTGGGTATTCCATTTGTAAGGCTCAGTGAATAAGTGTACACTACTACAAAACACTTAATAGACATCACTTGATACGCATCAGATATTTCAAAACATCTAATGTATAAGCTTATACATCATATATTTTCAAATATTCGATGTCTATTCATTTTTGTAGACATCTGACTTCCGAAAAGCCCATGTCTATTCAAAAGAAACTTATGTAGTATTTTTTATTTACATTTTACACATGGGATTACTTCAAATCTGATGCATATCTTATCAAAAAAAAAAAATTATAGATGATAAATTTTGGGTACTTCACAGCTCCTCATTTATAGAAAATTTCTTTTATAAACTCATTTCACTCTCTCACCCATTTTTCTCTAATCCCCATCTACCTCACACAAAAGCTCTGCCACTGTCGTTTACTCGCCACCGTGGCCGTCCTCCTGCCTTCAGCACTGAAGACGGTGCCCAAGTCAACACCACCGACCTTCATAACTTCCGACGACGCACTAGTCAACATCGCTCAATCGTCACTACCGTCACTCACTCGCTCATTCGTGCGCCAACACCACCACGACTTCAAGTTGCCGCCATCATCACTGCTCTGTCATATTTTAGGTATCGATTCAGAGAAGTCTAATTATTTTTTATTAACTTGATTTAGGGTTGTGTTTATACCAAATTTAGGGATTTTTCGTTTGGATTTGATGGGTGTATGCGATTCATATTCTAGTATTATCATTGTTCTGTTAGTTGCTTGTTTGAATCCCCAATTTTTGATTAGTTTCGATTGATTCTCAGTGTGTAAATAGGGTCACTCAATCTTCACTGTATAATGTACTAGTGTTATTCGGATTCTCCCAAATCTGGTCAAAATCACACAACCGATATGAGCATTTGAACTTAATTGATTAAGCAACTTCTATCACTAGGGATCGTATGTTGTTTGTGTTTCTATGAGTGCTACCACCATGGTTCTTCTTTTATGACTGCTATGAGTGCTTATGTCGCTTTTTCAACATGTTCTTCTTTTCTCAATCTCATTTTTTTAGTTTCTGTGTTGCTTTTGGTTATTGATTTGATTTATTACTACATTACTGTGATCTTATGCTTTATTGTTTGATTGTGATTTGATGAAATAATTGAAATTTGGGGAAAGGGAAACCTAACTTTAATGAATTCGGGTGTGGAAGGAAGAGTATGTTGATGCGTTGCCCATGATGCAAAGAGATGAAAAAGCAGGAAGAGGTTTTACAGTATTAGCAGTTAGTTAGTATTACTATACTTGTTTGTGTCAAATATAGGACTTGGTTAGATTTTTGGGTGATAAAGGTCAGATACAAAGTGTATATACCAATATGATACTCCGTGTTAATTAAGTTGGAATACCTTTAATGGATTAAATGGTTTTATTTTATATAAAGTAGAAGGAAACGCTTGCGAGTAACTATGTAAAATGCTCAAAATTAAAGGTCATAAATATCTGTATTGCTTATTGTCATTTGAAAAATGAGTAGGCGTGAGTTCTCATGTGCCATTTTGTATGCGACAGGGGTAGAGCAGTCATTCGATGCAACCTTAGTCTTTGGGTCGTAAACAACCTTCTGACTTAGGTAAATTGCATAATATTGTGTCCGGCTAACCGTTTACCTCATTATTTGTCGGAGTCCTTGAAGGACCTGGCTAATGTTGTTATGTTGTTGTTGTTGTTGTAGGGGCTGAAGTTCGTGAATTTGATAGAGCTGTTGAGCTAACCAAGTTATTTGGTATCTACTCTACTATAATAGCTATACTCCTCAGCTTACAGTGTGTTTTATTTTGACAATGTAATGTTGTACTAATTGCCACATGAAGGACTTCAATTTGTGTTGTTATTTCTTGCTTTAACTTGAAATTTGTCTGATAATGTCATACTTAGTACACTTTTATGACTCGAAAGCATGTTTCAGACTTTTAGCATAATGCTTAGGAATGGTTTATCAGACTATAAACTATTGATAAAGAACTAATATAGTATTTTAATACATACACACTTTACACACCTTCTAGAATTAGAGTTATTTTCAGGTTGATATGTTGGAGAGTTGAAACTTATGCGTATAATGAAAATTTACAGGTTGATCGGTAGTTGGATGGAAGATGATGAAAATTATTAAGTTTGTGATGAATCAGAGTTATATATGTCCAGCTCTTGTGACAAGAAGACTGCCATTTGCTCGTTTCAAACTGGTGTTGTGTTCTTTTGTTTGATGGGATACATTGAGCATCACCAAATTGTCCAAGTTTTATTGTTATCGCAACCATTATAAGATGAACCAGCGCAATGATATCTATAATTGCATTACTTTCTTAGTAAGGCATTTTCTTGACTTGTAGCTTTTTCATCGAAATTGACGAGGAGCCTGATTTAGAAGTAGCCTATTTTCTGAAAGTTTAGTAATGTAATGTACTTCGTTAGTTTGTGTGGATGATGGGTTTGGTTGTATATGTATAATAATTTTATGTATACAATATTTTTTATAAACTAGTTGATTATGTTGGTCTCGTTGATGAAAGGAATGTAGATTATATGCTGATAAAACCATTTATATTTTTTTTTCAATCGAAGAATAGAATATACATCAGACTTGACTAAAACCTGATGTCTATTTATATAATAGACATCGGTTTTTAGTAAAACTCTGATGCATATTCATGGAATAGACATTAGATAAAATTAAAACTGATGTCTATTTTCGAATAGACATCAGACTTAAGACTGATGTCTAAGTATAAAGAATATACATGTGTCAACTGTGCATCAGTAGAAAATCTGATGTCTATTAATGAAAATGTCGGATGTCTATGATGATTTTTGTAGTAGTGGTAATGTATTTTGGAATTCTTAGGTTAGAATATGTGTTTTTGGATGGAGCAAATTTCAGAATGTATTTGATCAGGGAAAATAGGACTTAAGCTGGAGGATGAATCCTAATAGTGATAATGAATCTTCTCCTAGTAGTTTTGGATTTGGAGTTAGGTACTCTAGTGTTATTTTGAGAATTTAGTTAATCATGATAATATTCGTTGTTGTTGTGTATTATATCGGTTGCTTGGGATATCATTTGGGATTTAGACGTCTTTAATTGGTGGATTCTAAAAGAGACTTTGCTTAGGGTAATTGAGTTGGTACCCAAAGTTTGAGGAGTATTGTCATAAATGAAAATCGATTCATTTTGAGTTTTAGATGATCTAAATGATTTGAATGGATGTCTGATTGCCAAGTGATTGGTCATTTGTGGTTTGGAATTAGTAATTCTCTTTTATTCTTAAGGAATCGTAGTTTGAGATTGAGAAATGTTGTGACACCCTCAAATTTGCGGAAAGAAAAAAAATTATTTAAATACATAAAAGAGATAAGATAGTACAAAACGAAGGTGTCATAAAATAAAAAGGTCATTACAAAACGTAAATAATATTCTACAAAAGAAATATACAAGACGGGAGACATATCTCCCGTATAAATACGGAAATAAAAGTGTGTACAATAATATACAAACTATGAACCGAATATAGGTCCAAGGTAAATACTTCGCTCGCTAGCTCGTCCATGTACCCCAAATATGCAACACCACCTGTTCGACCGCATTAAATATAAACACGGAAGCCACAGTCAGTGGGGAGTAACTCCGAGTTCTCCCAGCCACGAAATGTCGAGTTTAATGAAACATGAAAACATAAAAGCAATGTATATAGACAATACAAAACTTAAACATATATGATATGCTTTTCATGTTATGAAACAGTTAACTAACATATAACCTATCATATGAAAGCTATCATGTGAATCTGATAATAAAATATACTCGAGG
This sequence comes from Heliosperma pusillum, assembly GCA_022085475.1. NCBI lineage: Eukaryota > Viridiplantae > Streptophyta > Magnoliopsida > Caryophyllales > Caryophyllaceae > Heliosperma > Heliosperma pusillum. The sequence continues at coordinate 34,602 of JAIUZE010019603.1, forward strand.
TAGGGAAGCTGGTATGCTGGCTCAGCGGTTACCATGTAACATGGCCCTGATACACTCAAACCCTCATCAACACGTAATCATGTGAATCAGTTAACAACCGTTAATCCAAACTCTATCAATCCTAGCCGGCTTGCATCTCACCTTCTAGAACTCATAGAATCATACATACATGAAAGACTTATACTTCTACAAACAGGCATAAGTTCTGAGTACCGTCCATAGTCGATTGTAACTCGAGGCTATACCACAAGGTAGGAAAACATCCTAGTCCTAGACTGATCAGACCTAGCGACAACAGCTATTCCATTCCCCGTTCCATGACATAACCGTACATGAGAAACTCTACTAGGCGACCCCCTAAGCAGAGATGGCTAGTACTTAAGCTGGCTCCCTTCCCAACGCCGAAACTATTAGGATGCAGCACCGACTTGGAGATAAGCCCCCCAGGCGCTGACACAAAAGAAGTCAAGCACTGACATATACTCGTTAAAGATAGTAAGGCCTATCAATGTCATGGTCCAAGATACTCATTTAGAATTAGAATGGACAAGACGCCATATACTCAGAATTCTCTATGGGTACTTAGTCAACACGACACCAACCATATAATCAAACAGTCACGGGAACAATTTCCTATCATGTGACTAATTGCATATAAATCATAATCAATTAACATATCGCCTCATATCTACTAAGGCTAATTCATTAATTAAATACAACCTTACTTGAAGACAAATCCACGACCCGAGTCCCGCGACGGGTCATCAGTCAAATCGGGGCTGACTAGATCTTAGTTTGACCAAACCCGTTGGATCAAACCGGCTAGAAACAGAGTCTTTCTCACATAGACTTACACATAAAAATCAACATATTCAATACATGTTATTTTATTAACTTCTAACATGTGAATTATTATAACATACCAGAACCCCGTTTGACTTAACTGATATCCAATTAAACTACGATCTCGTCTTATAATTCTTAACATGTGAGAAATAATAATTTTATGAAAAATACTTTTAATTAAATGATTTACTTATTAGAATTTCCCACTTGCTAAATATTACAAAACACGATCAAAATGACGATAACTCAAAAACCATCACGAGTCCCAAGGTGGGACCCACGGGCTGAGTTGGGCCGGACCCACATGGGCCTGATTTGGGCCTCACGGCCTGATTTGGGCTCAATGGGCTGTTTTGCCTAAAATTTCTAAAAACCGTTTTCCAATATTTCCCGCATGCTTTAACATATTTAAAACCCGTCAAAACAACAACCAATCAATCAAACATCGACACAACCCAAAGACCAAAACCCGGACCCACCATGGACCAAACCAGACCGGGTCTGAACCGGCCTGGACCGGTCTGGTTGGTCCGGTTCTTGCCCTCTCCACGGTTCACCCAACAAACAACAACAAATTTATTCTAACATGTTTTAAATTATCAAACACCCATTTTAACAACCATCATACAAAAATCATTATTATGAATAATCATCCAAATTCAGCAAGAACACTAAAACAACATAAAAATTCCTAACAACATAAAAATCATCAAGAACAATAAGACAACATAAAAATCATAACTTATTAAAAATCATCAAAATTCCTCAAGAACACTAAACTTGTTAAAGTTTCCTAAACAACATAAGAATCATAACTTTATGGAAAATCATAAAAATTCATAAAACACAATAATAACCATTACTTATCATATTACTAACAAAAATCCATAAATCATAAAAAGATGAACCAAAAATAAAGATGAACCAAAATCAAAAGAAACAAAACTTAAAGCTAAGTTACTAACTAAAATCATACATAACCATAACATGAACAAAACTAAAACCTATGTGACATTAATTCGTCAAGTAAAACGGAATTGTTACCTTAGCTAGCCAAAACAATTAGCACCAAAATAATAATAAGAAGTATATAATAAAAACCCTTCTACTAATCTTCACCCAAAATATACGAGTCTCCAAACTCGTCTTCAAAATCTTCCCCTATACGAAATGACAAGAAAAACATTATTAGAACATAAAACTAAATTTCTCATAATTAAAGTGTTGAAAACGATCTTGACGGAATTGAAATTAAACCGTACGTGAAGATGGAGAGCGAAGAGGAGAGTCTAGAAATATAAGATAGGAAGGATTTAATTAAGAAACGAAGATTTTATGAAGGTTTTGCTCAAGAACAATGAAGAACAAATGATGAACAACGAAGAACACGAAGAACGATTAAAGAGAGCGATATTTTGATCTTATTTTGATTTGTTGTAAAGTGAAAAGTTGTTTGTGAGTAAGGAAGGGTGTGTGTGTGCCGTGTGTTTATAGGCAATTAAGGACGTCGAGTTTTGAAATTGTTGTTACGTAATTGACTCGCGTTTAATAATTATTTTACGGTAAACGATTTAATATAATTAACGATAAAGTTAATTACACCAAATATCAAGATATTATGTTATTAATAATCAAAAGAAAGACAAATATCTAGTCCTATTAGAGGACTTATGAGCCGTGTGAAATGATGAGAAGACGGATCTGATTTCGATCGTTTTGCGTAATTTTCGTTAACTGATCGATAAAGTGAAATAATATCTAGATATTATGATATCTTAATCAAAAGTAATGAAAATATCAAGTCTATTAGAGGAGAGGAAAGGAGAAGAGAGCCGTGTGAGTTTGTGGCTTGTCGGGTCTGATTTTTCTCGATTTGCGTAATCTCCGTTGACGGATCGATAAAGTAACAAATATCTAAGATATTTGTATTAGTTTAATCGAATCAATTAAAATATCCTATTGTGAGTGGAAACCGATGACATGGGCGTGTGACTCATGCCAAAGTCGAGTTTCGATTTTGTTGCGCGTTTTACGATGAGTCGGGAATAGTTAAATGACGTTCGGTTAAAACCGTAAACGTGATTCTTTAAATTCCGAATAAATTCAAAATAATTATATTAAATTATGATAAATCTTAATAAATCTAAATAAAAATAAATCAAAAATATTATTTTTTTAAATAAAATTTCGGTCTTCAACTTATGAGACGAGTCGGGAAAAGTCAACGGAAGTCAAAGTTGACTGAAAAGTCGAGAAAAGTCGAAGATGACTTAAAAGTCAAGAAAAGTTTAGGACGACTTAAAAGTCAAGAAAAAGTCAATGACGACTTTAAAAAGTCAAGGAAAAGTCAAAGACGACTTAAAAGTCAAGAAAAGTCAAAGATGACTAAAAACGGTCTTTTCATGGAATCCTCAAAAATTCCAAATACGAACGCGGAATTTCAAAATAAGACTCTCGGAACTAAAATTCCTATTTTAAAAACTTTAGTTCTACTGAAAAGTGTTAGTAAATATTTTTACTAGAAAAATCGGGTATTTTTCGGGTTGTTACAATCACCCCTCCTTTTAAAAAGTTTCGTCCTCGAAACTTAGAAGAAGGAACGTAACATATATGTAGGTCTATTTCAAAACTGTTAAAAATATACTTGTAATATAAATATAGAATCTTATCAATGGAACGGAAGGTTCTCGTCGGCCGTTAAGAACATCGACGTCCCAAGTCAAAGACTTAAAAATATACATTTTCGCATCAATAAAAGAGAAAACTAGTTATCGAACGTCTCCAATAACAAGTCTCAACACTCCTTGACGGTAAAATACTTGAAATCATAAAACATTTCCAAAAGCTTTTAATTCAAAAATTCTATAGTAAAAGTAATAACACTACGATCTATACCTAAAACTTCTAACTAAAGCTTCTAATATCCTATCTATACGAGATGACAATTGATAGAAGGAACGAAATATTCGAAAGAATAAATCGAATAGAAAGAAGAAAGAAAGAAGGAAAGAATAAAGAAAAACGAAGGACGAACCCCCAATACTATCTTCCCTCTATGTAAATTCTAATGTCGACAGTAACTCGACAATACGAACTGTACAAGTAAACTAGTCCTAAAGGGAGTGCAATATATCCTCAACATCTCAATCATCGGATTCCTACCAAAATATTTCATAAGCATACCACATCGAGTAGCAATTCCCAATTATTCCAATTCAATAAAAATCTTCTAAGGTCCATCGAAACTATTATTGGAAATCACCCTCAAAATATTTATAATTAAGGAAACAAAACCGCTAACAACCACAAAGTAAAGGACTTACTATGAAATCCTTTAATCCAATTTATTCTAAAAATTCATTACCTCAACTTATTTACAATGAATCCTCTCATCCTCCAAAGTTGAATCTCGAAACCTCAAAGAGATTAGTCACACAAAACTCGATTCACTTAACTTTTGCCAACCATAGGGCAATGTGACCGTAATCAATTTATTTATCCTTTCCAAACTCTTAATACATCGGTTTTCGCTTATGTCGATATTCCTCAAGTTGTGTCATCAAATCCTAATTCCACAAAGTATTTGTTCCCGTTAGGGTCCAACATTTAACGACAACAAATTCCCAAGTAACATTAAAAATCACTCAACTTTCTAACCATAACTACAACTATTATTAAGCTTATTTCGATCCTCAAAAGATATTGCAACTTCAAGCTTTCATTTTTTTAAAACCACTAGGAGAATTTCATCCTAAGTTTATCCTCAAATCCTCATAATTATCTAAACACGGAACTAGCTTAATAGGATGGTTAGTTACCATACTCGAACTTCTTATTTACTCCAAAATAGACATATCCTAAACATGGTCTTCAAACCAATACTAAACTTCTAAGTCCAAAAGACTAAATTACTAATGAGTTAAAAAGTCATAGCCAACTCATTCGATCTTACACCATCGAATATCATGAACTATTTATACATTATTCATGACAAGTATCTAGCATTAAAATCATTAAACAAACCTTACCACACTTTCCTCAAGGATACCCACTCTCACCACCATAGGGTGAAATTAGATCTATACCATTTCCTCAAATCACACGTTCATTCTAACTAACACTAATATTCCCCAAAATTCAAAGTTCTTCCGACTAAGTATAATATACCACATACAAATGGGTATGACATCCATACAAATGTTACAAGAGGAAGGTAAGAATACCAATGGTATAATGGAGGAACTATTAAGAGTTCCAAGAGGTAAAAAGGTTGGAAGGGAAAGAAGCACCTAGATAGAAGGAAGAGAGCATAATACAATAAGGACGAGAGAATTCAAAGATGAAGAAGGAATTCACTTCCATTAAGCTTATAAATCTTCAAAACTTCGGTAGAGGATACTCCTTCTAGGTAACACATATTCCCCCATAAGGCGTAATATTGCTCCTAGCAATTTGGCTAGCCACCCAAGCATAGCCTCCTTGGCAATTGTCTTCTTTATGAGGAGGGACCTGGTTGGTAGTAACAACGATCTCTTCTACACGAGGTCCAAACGTCTTCATAAGAAACAAAACAAATTAAGTTACTCCTAACAATTAGCATAAACAAATAGACTACAACATAAATCCTAATCTACCCATCTTACCCTTCTATCTCACGGTTTATTATTTTATTAAGGTCAAGTTATTTATGCAAGGGTACACAAACGTGCGTCGGGAGCAAAATAGCTCTGATACCAACTGTGACACCCTCAAATTTGCGGAAGAAAAAAAATT